>WFKR01000007.1:22354699-22620708 GCA_025331145.1 Rosa persica
GGTTTCCAACATCAGGATTCATTTAAGAAATATTATTATTCACCTTGTGATGCTTTCTTTCTCTTCCATCTCTGTAAACCTTTCCTTAAATGTCAGTGATGTCACTGTAGGATCACTGCACTTGTTTTAAACATATTTAATCTTCTTTAACTTGTTATCAGATATCTGAGCAATGAAATATAGCTTCAGCTCAGGTTTACATTAAGTAGTTGACTTGTTTTACTATGTGGTTTGTAAAGCTTGGGTAGTCAATGGTTTTGGGATGTTAGGGAGTTAACTTGTTGATTTCAAGAATGTGGTTGCTAACTTGGATGAGCTTTAAAGCATTCTTGAGGCCACTTACTTTTTCTTACACCTGAATTGCCTGGTCAAGTTTCTTTTGCTACTTAAGCTACTTGGCTGTTATATGGCTCTGATTGCATTTAGTGTATGCAACAGATTCCTATCTATTACTGTTCATATTATGAAAAAAAAAACAAATAGATCAGTCTATGACTGTTACGTGGCAGCTTGCTTATCAATGGTACGCGTGCATGTTTGTTGACATTCTCCAATGATTAAGCATTTTTTTTGTTTGGTTCTTTTGTCCGTATGTAGGTTTTCTTTTTCTTTGTAGCCAAAAGAGATCAACTGAGATTTGATTTTTGTTGTTTCTGTTTGAGATATGGAGGAAGTGAACTGACATTGCTCTGATTTACTTGCATATTAGTCTTTAAGGAGCTCAAGTTACTTATTTTGTGTGCAGGTTTGTTGGAGTTGGTGCTCGGCGTGTAAGATCCTTATTTCAAGCAGCTAAGAAAAAGGTTTGTCGTTGACCACGCACTGTTTGGCATGCATTTAAAATTTTGGCATTGAAATATGGAGAAAACGTACACAAAATGGAAAGCCTTGGGTGATACTGTATTAAGTTATATATTTCTTGAAGTTGATCATATGCATTTTTCTTTCTACTTCTCTTGAGATAATGGTGGTCAGATGTTCACTTTTTGATATTATGTGCTTTGTTGATGCTATCCAAGTCAGTGCCTTATGCTTGTGCTTTGGTCTGATTGTGGTTGATAATTTCTTTTCCCCCCATTTTCACAGGCTCCTTGCATCATTTTCATTGATGAAATAGATGCTGTTGGATCCACTCGGAAACAATGGGAAGGGCACACAAAGAAGACGCTGCATCAATTACTGGTTGAAATGGATGGTTTTGAGCAGAATGAGGTATGTTAAAACATCTTGATGTATTCCTGGTTTCCTGTCTGCTCATTATAAATTAATACAACATTTTCTGTAGGGAATAATTCTGATGGCTGCAACCAACTTGCCTGATATTCTTGATCCAGCATTGACCAGGCCCGGTCGATTCGACAGGCATGTAAGTTGTATATATCCTATGTGGAGCGAATCACAATGTGTGTTTTTCACTTTTTTGAGATTTGATGTTTTTTAATATTTGGTCATGTAGCTGACTCTTTGGAGTAACCGGTCAGTTTTACACTTGAAAAGAAAAGAACAAGTGCTTATTGGATTTATTATTAATATTTATTTTGTTTTTTTGGAAATTTATGGTGACATTAACTGATGTGTCTATCCCTGATTCTTCTTAAGAGTTCCAGTCCTGGACCTTTACCAGTTTTCTAAGGATTGGAAAAATTAGTAGGTGTGTCTTGTGGCATTTTGGGAGAAATGTCTATGATGGGAACTAACTCAATTTCATTAGGCTAGTTTATTGAAATTCTGAGATAATGACGGTCCTTTCCTTTTAAGTTTGGATCAAATGCTTATATTTTTCCTGAATGGGCTTCTCGGGGTGCAGGTTATGGTCGTACTTTTGGCTTTTTCAGCAGTGCTTTGCACTCTGGACTAAATAGTTATCATAGGTCAGTCTGGTTAAAAGAAAAGTTGGGCCTTCTTGGGGTACAAAGTATCATTTTACTTTTGGCCTTTTCAGCAGTTCTTTGTACTCTGGACTAACTTTAGTTTGTAGGTCGGTCTGGTTAAAAGAACTTGGGGTGCAAATTATCATCTTACTTTTGGCCTGTTTAGCAGTTTGTAATCCAGACCAACTTTAGTGTATAGGTCGGTTACTTGGTTAAATGAAAAGTTATAAATACTGGTCTAAGAGTAAGAAATCAATTCACGAGCATCTCTTTTATTTTATGAGGGTCAGGGTTGTATTATTGATTTAATGGTAAATTTTTATAGTGACCTTCAAAGACAGTGAACTAACAAATCCTGTTATGTAGATTGTTGTCCCAAATCCAGACGTCCGAGGTCGTCAAGAGATATTGGAACTTTATCTTCGAGATAAGCCATTAGCTGATGATGTGGATGCTAAAGCAATAGCCCGTGGCACACCAGGATTTAATGGGGCAGGTCAGCTTCTTTAATTCTATTGAAGTTGACATATCTTCTATTGAAAATGTAATTTTTATCTTGCTGGCATGAACTCACACTTATTTTTTGTTTTTCTGTTTAATCAGATCTTGCAAACTTGGTTAATATTGCTGCTATAAAAGCTGCTGTTGATGGGGCTGACAAGTTGACGGGTTCACAATTAGAATTTGCCAAGGATAGGATAGTAATGGGAACAGAACGGAAGACAATGTTTATATCTGAAGAGTCAAAAAAGGTATGTATATCATTCACCTTACTATCAGTTCATTTGTGCCCTTATTTTATAGTTGTGATTGTCAAGAACACTTTCAACCCTTGAACTCATGCTTTTTCTGTTTCTTTACATCTCATGTGAGGGTTTAAGTTTTGGGAAAGGGGAAAAAAAAGAAAAAAAGATGGCTTCTCTCATTATTCTCTATTCTTTCCCTATCTGCTTACTACCAGAAGTATAATGAAGTTTGCTCCTTTATTATGGATATTCTGGAGCATTCTCTAGGTCCTGTTTAAATTTCATTTTATTTGTAGTTTTTTTATTTATCTTTTTCTTCTTATTTTCTTTTGAAGGGCTTTTTCATCTTATTTTGAACCATAGGATATTTTTGGATGTAGTCCAAATATAGAAATGCTCTCTTCTCACAGAATCTGAACAATCTGTTTCCCTATCGTGGTTATTGATGGGCACACTATACTCCACTGCATGTGTATATACTTGATTTCATCTGATCATTGATCTTCAATGATAGTGTGGTTAAATAATATGCCAGACTTGTCTGGTTACATATGATGTAGAAGGCTAGGATCAGCTTGATTGTTGACGTTTTGACCCATGATTATTAATTGCTAATATAATTACACACCATTCAGCTTACTGCATACCATGAAAGTGGTCATGCAATTGTTGCCCTGAATACTGAGGGGGCACACCCAATCCACAAGGCTACAATCATGCCTCGTGGATCTGCTTTGGGAATGGTCACCCAGCTCCCTTCAAATGATGAGACATCAATTAGCAAGAAGCAGCTATTAGCTCGTCTTGATGTCTGCATGGGAGGAAGAGTAGCAGAAGAGATCATCTTTGGTCAGGATTTTGTCACAACCGGAGCAAGTAGTGATCTAAACACAGCTACAGAGCTGGCCCACTATATGGTATTTCTTTTTCCTTCAATGTGAAATCTATATTCTCAGGGAATCCATTATTATTTCCAGTATTTTAATGGCAATCATATATGTTAATGCTCGTCCCTTTAAAAAAGAAAAAGCATCTTTTCTTTCTTGCAATTGATATAGTTTATCCTTATGTCAGTGGTTGACCTTCAGAATTTGTTTTATTTATTATATATCCTCTACTTTTGTAATTCCAGTCTTCACAACTTCCATCTTGTGGTGCCCAAAGAACAATTTTGTGCTTGATGTCCTTCTTTTACTCGTATCTCTTATATTACCTAATATCATCTCTATGATTAAGGTATCAAGCTGCGGTATGAGTGACACAATTGGGCCAGTTCATGTCAAAGAGCGATCAAGTTCTGAAATGCAATCTCGTATTGATGCAGAAGTATGTTCTTGTTATCTTGGGTTATTGTTCATAAGTTAGTTATGGTACTTGTTTGTTTGGAATCTTAGCTTTTTTGAATGGTTCTTCAGGTTGTGAAAATGTTAAGGGAAGCATATGATCGTGTAAAAGCCCTCCTAAAGAAGGTTAGTCTATAACATACTTTCTGGCGCATTCAATGACTTATTATACTATAGGATGATGGCAGCACTTACGATGGTATCTAGATTTCACTGACTTCTCTCATTTTCCTATTTTTCAGCATGAGAAGGCGTTACATGCATTGGCAAATGCACTTTTGGAGTATGAGACGCTTAGTTCAGAAGAAATTAAGCGTATTATGCTGCCATATCAGGAAGGACGGCTGCCTGAGCAACAAGAAGAGCAACAAGAAGAAGGGGATCTTGTATTGGTTTAGACTTATTCTCCTCTTCTGGTCTGTAACTTATCCGACTGTCGGGGAAGAGCCTTGTACAGTGTAGTTGAAGCATTACGGTGGATTATCTATACAACTTTTTCAATCATGATCGCGTTCACTCATCCTAAAATTTGTGTCATAAGATGTGATGTAGGAGTTCTACGTGTGCGTGGCACGACTTCTCTCAAGCAACCTCAACTCATGCTCTTTGTTGACAAGCCAAGGTCGATAGAAATCATGTACCATTAGAAAAATCATGTATTATTTGAACCTCACCCATTTTGGGTGAATTTTGAAGAACTACATTGTTTGCTATCAAAGAAAATAAAAGTTTAATCTTTCGAGAATGTTAATATACCAATGGCTTGTGTACAAAGAAATGCATTATTGCTATCAAATTGAAAGCTGAATTGTTGAAAATCTCTCTTTATGCTGTGCCCTATAGTCTAGTCTAATTTGCATCAAAGTTACTGATTGAGCATTATTGTGTTTATAATGAAAGTTGAGGTACAAACTGCTCGAAAAAGTACAATTTCAGTATTATTCCATCTTAAGTTGTGTCGAGAGACCTCCCACTTAAATGGCTTGAAAAAAAATAAGAAACTTCAAAAATTGATAGTTTTTAATTTTATTTTATTACATGATCCTTGAAAATGTGTGACAACTAATCTTGTGACCTTGTGAGATTGATCGGCGAGCGTTGTTGAAGAGATGACTTAGAAAAGAAATCGAGAAAGATGAGAGAAGGGGTGATGCTGTGAATCTTGTGATGGAGACGGAGTAACCGAGCAAGGCACTGAGTAATTGAAATTGTTGCAAAGTAGGGTTTCGACTTAAACAACAAAACGACGTCGTGTTAGAGACTTCGAATCAGTTTGGTTTTTGACGCTCTAAAATTGAAAACAGAATCGAACTGGTTTAATCTTTTTATTTTGTTTTTTTTTCTTTCAGTGTGATTTTCTTTTTTTTCAATTTCACTTTTTTTCGGTTTTCAGCTCGTTTTTTTTTTTTTTTTTTTAGTTTCTCAAACTCACATTTTTAAGTTGTGTTAACTGTTAAGAGATGACTCAAATAAATAAAGAGTGTCAAAAATTAAAAGTGTTTTCTTTTATTACATAATCACTAAACAAATATACAACGATTAATATTTTATTCTTTTAACTGAATACCTCCCACTTAAATCGATCGAACCCGATACCTCCCACTTAAATCGCTTTGGACAATAACTTTATAAAGATATATATATATATATATAGAGCAGATTAGCAGTTGACAAAAAGCAAAAGAAATATATATGGTCAGACCAGCCTATGACGACGATCCCAAATGAAATTCTGTCCTTACTGCCACTGAAATTCTGAAAAACCCTGAAACCCCTCTGAGTGAGCGAGACCCAGAAAGAAGGGAACTTGAATGGAAGAAGCAGAGGCAGAGGCAGAAGCATTACAGCTAAAATGCGCAGCAGAAGCCAAATACAAAGACTCCAACTTCAAATCAGCCCTCAAATACGCCAAGCGAGCGCATCGCCTGAGCCCAAACCTGGACGGCGTCTCCTCCATGGTCACCGCCTTCGAGATCCTCCGCACCGCCCACAAGAACGCCGCCCCAAATCCTCCCAACTGGTACAAGATCCTCCAGGTAGAGCCCTTTGCCCACATCAACACCATTAAGTCCCAATACAAGAAGCTCGCTTTTCTTCTCCACCCTGATAAGAACCCCCATTTGGGTTCCGACGAGGCCTTCAAGCTCGTAGGGGAGGCCTTTCGGTTCCTTTCGGATAGGATTAGGAGGAGGGAGTATGATATGAAGCTTAGGATTAAGATTCAGGATAGGAAGATGAAGGAGAGTGGGGGTTTAGGGTTTGGGGAGACGTTTTGGACGGCGTGTTCGACTTGCCGTCTTTTGCATCAGTTTGAGAGGAGGTATTTGGGGCATAATTTGGTTTGCCCTACCTGTAAGAAGAGCTTTGAGGCTGTGGAGGTTGAGGGTGGGGACAATGCTGGGGTTAGGAGCAGTGAGAGGTTGAGGAAAATGGGCGGTGAAGGATCGAGAGGGAGTGGAATTGGTGGTGGGAATGTGGAGAAGGAAGTGAGTGATGGTAATGGTGAGTCGAGAAGGAGGTTGAGGAAGAGAATGAGTAGTGTAGGAGAGGTGATGGAGAGGTGTGAAACAAAGAAGGCGAAAGTAGATGAGGAAATGATGACATTGGCGGAATTGCAGTTGGAGATCAAGCGAAAGGCACAGGAGCAGAAGATGAAGGTGAAGATGAAGGAGAAGGATAAAAGAGAGAAGGAGAAGGAGAAGGATGCGAAAAAGGGTAAGAATCCAGAAGTTGAGAGACGCACTGTTTCAAAGAAAGGTAAGACTTCAGAAGCTGAGAGGCGCACTGTTTTGAAGAAGGCTAAGGATTTGGGAAGTGCTAAGAGCAGGAAAAGCAAGAGGGCGAAGAGTGAAGATTTGGAGGCTACGGAGGTGGAAGAATCACAATTTCATAATTTCAAGAAAGATAAGAGGAGTTTTAAGAAAGGGCAGGTGTGGGCCATATATGATGATGATGATGGAATGCCGAGAAATTATGGTTTGGTCGATGAAGTTGTTTCTGTCAGTCCTTTTGAGGTGAAAATTAGTTGGTTGGATCTTCAGAATAATGGGGATCCGTGGTTCGCTTCTTGGGAGAAAATGGGATTGCTTGTGCCTTATGGAAGGTTCAAAGTTACCAGGCAGACCACCACTAATTCAGTGCATATATTTTCTCATCTGGTGGATTGTGACAGAGCTGCAAGAGAGATTTATCGGATTTATCCAAAGAAGGGATCGGTTTGGGCACTTTATAACGAAGCAGCTTTTGACGCTGATGGAGGAAATCTATTGGTTAAAGAGAAGCGATGCTATGACATAGTTGTGTTTCTGACGAGTTACAGTGAGATGAACGGTTTGAGTATGGGGTATCTTGAGAAGGTTGATGGGTTCAACACGGTGTTTAAGAGAAGGGAAATTGGAGCTCATGCTATTCGATGTTTAGAGAAAGATGATGTGAGGTTAATTTCACATGAAATTCCTGCAAAGAAGCTCACTGGTTACGAGGCTCCAAACCTTTCGAAAGACTGTTGGGAACTTGATCCTGCTTCTCTTCCTCTGGATTTGCTTACATTTGGCTAAAATGATAGGTAAAAGTTGGGAAAGTAAAAGCCTTTTCTGTAACTTCCATCTTTTGGTTTGAGGTTAAGAGTGGAACATGTTGGTAGTTGGTAGCAAATGACAGTACTGCTTTTAAATCGTAATGTAATTAGTTGCTGACTATATTCTTCTTCTGTTGGCTAGAAGTTCATCAGAATGCCTGTTTACAATCATAATCTAATGTTCTTTAATTCTTATTATTTCTTTGTTCTACTGTAGGGAGTTATGTGTGTGTTTTTGGCATCTACTTGCTATTGTGCTCTTTAGATAATTACATGTGCTGATAAGTATGTACATGATTGTATGTGAATGGGGTTCCTGTTCCAACTAATATGACTGAAGATAAAGCATGAGCCTGAGTTGGATGTGATGGATTAAACCTAGGCTGACTTGACATAATTTCTCAATTATAATACTGCATATTCTTTATCTGCTCATATTTTGAAGGATAGGTGATGCATAAAACTAGCAGCGTTGAAAATGTGCCCGAGTTGTTGGGCTGTTCTAGCTCAGAGTACTTTAGTATCTGTTAAGATTCTTATCATGGTCGGTGAATATGAACTCTGGAGGAGAAGGCAGCACTGTTGAAATGGGCAGAATTGTTACATTACATATGGTCTTTCCAAAAGGTAGCACTCTGGAGGTAGGTACTTTTTTCAACTTGATGTCATTATTTGCTTATCATGAAGTTAAACCTGCAGTGGTCGAAGTTGATGGAATATGGTTTCAGTTTCTCCAATTGGATGCCTGTTGCAAATGTGCCAAGTTGTTTTACAAGCTTTATAGGTCACTACACTTCGATTTAGTATCTCAACTAAGAATACAGCTAACACTGTTGAAAAACTTGAAATCTGCGGAATTATTCATAGTAGACTGCAGAAGGCTGTAGTTTCTCCAAGCGGATGCTGTTATCTGCTTACCATGAACTCAAAAACCTGCACTGGTCTAAATTGATAGAATATGAGTTTTATTACTTTGTCAGATTCATCAGGGTTACGACTGTAAGTATTGTCGCTCACTCTGAGTTCATAAGCAGTGGTGGAGGCGGAATATATATATATATATATATATATATATATATATATATAGATAATGGGAGGCACCTTTTTGACAATAACCCTGCTGATGACGAGTCATGTGATGAACAAGAGAATGAGCATGAGGTCTGGATTTGCAGGTCAAACAGATATCTTCTAGATGGGTAAAATTGATACCTCGATTTGGTCTTGTAAATTTTAAAAGTACATTGGGAACTAAAATTTCGCAAGCAGAAGCGAAGTTACTGGTTTACTATAGTTTTTTCTTTCCCGTAACATCAAGAGAAGTAGAATGTTAAATTGCAACACCTGCTCTTTCTACTTTTCTAGTAGCCGAAGCAACTCCATTGCAACGATAATGAGATCGGTAGTGAATGTTCTAGTCAATATAGTACTTCAATTCTCCTTGGTTATATATATCATTACAAGTCCGACTATCATCTAGTTTCTCAAATCAATGTGCTGCAATGCACTGCACATCAAAACAAGTATTTAGCGTGGTCATTGCATTCATAACCTGTCATGTTTTTTTTTCTTTTTTTTTGAGGAGTCATAACCTCTCATGTTACGACAACAATACCAGCAGTTTCAAAGCTTACTTTGATTATGCAGCCGGGACGATTTCGACAACAATCTTCTTGACCAAAAAAAAAAAAAACAAAAAAAAAATCAGAAAGAAATTTTCTTGAATCATATAGGGGTAAATATGTAAATTTTTCTTTCTTTTTTTAGTTTCTTTTCTTTTTTGATATTCTTAACCCCTCTCTGCTCGCTTGGGTGTTTCACTTGTTGCTGGGTTTTAGTGTTGTTGCAGAGAAACCTCAAACCCGCCGGAAAATCAATACTTCAAATATCAAAATCTCATTCATTTCGGGAAGACTCACCTTTCACAAGCACACATCAAGGTTTGTATTTTCAATTCTCTCGCTTCTATTTTTCTTTTCTTTTTCTGCACTGTTTGATTTTCGGCTCTAGTTTCTGTTTGGTTGCGGTGGAAGATGGAATTTTTGGCTGAACCCATGAACTGAAAAGCATTAAAGATTCCTCTTTTGACACTACCCATTACATCCCACTTCGTGATTTAGTCGTTGATGGAGTTTCTCTGGTCGGTACCCGGCAAATTGAAGATTGAAACAAATTTCACAGTTGCAAATCTAATTTAATTGATTCAGCTAGTCTAGCACAAACCATGAACTAAGTCCTTTAGGTAGGTTTATGACATTTGTTTTGATTGCTTTATACTTTTGAGTTGTTCTGATATTTTGAATGTGGTTGCAATTGCTGGTTCATCAGATTTGACTGGATGCATTTGAATTTTGCCCAGTTTTATATCTCCTCTATTTGTGAATTCACACTGTCCCGGGACTTTGTATTCATTTTTGGTTAAGAAAGTTAGAGTCTTAGAACAATTACAAAGAAGTGTTGATTCAGGGGAAGATGCATAAAGCAGCACCATTTTGTTAGGTTTTGAAACCAAGCTGCAGTACTTGTTATATGTCAAAAGCCTACAAAAGCATGTAGTTCTCTTAGTTTCTTTGGGTGACTTAAGTGCATCTTATAAATTATTTGTGTCCTGTTTGACGTTAACACAGTGCTAAAATCCCACAAAACCCAATTTGATTATTGAATATGCCAATTTATGGTAATGTGCAATCCTTAAATAACATTGGATCTGTTTACATTCTTTTGTTTGTTTGGATTGTTTCATCAAACTGTACATGTTAGTCTTAGTGACCAGCAATACATTGGTCTGATTTAGCCTAAACCAGATTTAAATCAATCGATACCCCTGCTAGTCCTCTTCTCTTATAACATATATATATGTATTTCTCATGGTGGAAAAATTTTGATTTTAACTGTCATGAAACAGAGGAAGGCATGGCAAAGCGTCTGATTTCAATATTCAGCCGTGGTTGGGCTCAAAAACTCCTCCCAACGTCCTCCACTAAGGTTATCATCTTGTACATATGTATTTAGTCCATGTATTTGATACATTCTTCATGGGTCTGACAGTATCGGTGTAATCTTGGTTGGTCAATGTGGTATATAGCTGGACTCAGGAAAGGCTATCACTGTGGGACTGGGTGGACAGAGTACAGCAGGTTACAGTACCCAAGTCAAGCAAGAGTATGTTTCTTTATGCTGTTTCTCTATTTTCTCCTATTTGTGAAGATATTGTCACCTTGGTTTGTGTGTTTTTTATGGTATTTTGTCACTTAACTTCTGCTTGAGAGATCAAAGAGAAAAGGAAACCTTGTGATTTTCACTGGATGGATTTTGTGCAGATCTCATTTTTATGATGGTGCCTTTGTGGATGCATTCCTGATGAAAATGAAAAACAACAAAGAGCTTCTTATGAATAAGAAAATCTGGTCCCGGAGATCTACTATTTTGCCGGAATTCGTTGGCTGCACCGTTCGCATTTATAATGGAAAAACTCATGTTCGTTGCAAAATCACTGAAGAAAAGGTCGGTCACAAATTTGGAGAATTTGCCATGACACGAAAACGGAGACTTCCAATGAAAAATGCTGCACCACTAAGAAAAGCGAATAAAACTGGCAAGAAAAAGTGAATGTCTTGGTGCCTACTACATGCATATGGGACTATAGCAGTGAAGAAACCAGATCTCCAATGCATTAGAGAAAATATCCTGATCTAACATTTCATTTACACTCTTTTTCATTTAATAAGATCAGGTTTGTACTGAAATCAAAGGTGCCCCACCATGCATGAATGGTGATTGGTTGAAATTTTTTTTCTTTCTTTTTTCTTTTATGGAGGGTATTAGCGATCTATTGGATGTTCCTGCTGAGAGGAAGCAACCACTTTTATAGTCTGCTTGGCTATGTAGCTGTTACTATTTGCATTTACAGTTTTGTACCAAATTAATTAGAACAGCTCGTTTACATTGTTTTTTTTTTAAATGGAAAGTGTCAAGAAAATAGGCTCATAGTCTAGAACTCCAGCTAAAACCTTTGTATAAGATCTTTAAATGATTCACAGAAGCTCCGGATTGTATTATGTCGATCATCTTTGGGAATTAAATCTACTTGATTCCTTAGCTTTTGAAGTGGTATGTTAGCATTTGTCAAACTTGGCATGGTCATCAATCTAGTTGCCATTAGTGATGTTTCAAAATTCTTCCATGTGTGTTTGGATCAACATAAAAGGCTTTACTGTAAACTGCTGCTGCTGAAAGAAAGCTTTTGATAATGCAATAGAATATTGCACCGGTACAAGTAACAACAAAACCAAGATTCTGGATTAGAAACTCCAAATAGAGCCTGTTAGGCCAAACAAGAAAAGCAAGTCCACAACTCGGGGCATTTAACCCCAAGCTGGTGGTCATCCAACATATTAAGGTAGGGAAACTCGGAGCAGAATGAAATTGTCCCAAAAGTGGAGAATTTTTTTTTCTTCCCCAATTGATAAATATAGCTGATATAAAGAAAATGGTTCGAGACAGGGACTAGTGTACCTCCAAAACTGAAATGAAAACTCAGAATATTTATTGGTATTTATCAACACAACAAGGAACAATTACAACTTTCACTTTGACCCTCAATTTAAATTCCACCCACCAATCAGTTCCGTAGTATGTTTGAGTGCTAGTAAGATCAGTGATTTACAAGTATTTGACCATACCACGACCCTCCACACTTAGCTTTGTGGCTTGAAGCTGCTTCTTCTTTGGCGCCTTCAACTGTTGCAACTTTTTGTTCATCTGCCACAAAAAGAACACAAAGATTATAAAAATGAAGAATTTGCAAAATGCAACTCAGACAAACAAGCAATCAGTAGAATATGAATTTATTAAGCTACACTCTCTAATCATGTGATGGTGAACGATCAACTATCAAGAAAATAAAAGGATGCAACATTTGGATTCACAAAATCTCCGTATTGCCATACTAAAAAGAGAAATCTATGAGGTTTGTCACTTGGTAACTAAGGAAAGTACAATATTGAGATCTAAAGGCAGCTCAAGGAAATTGGAACACCATGGAAAACCTTGTCTTAAATTCGAACAGATTAGCTATTAAAAGAAAGAAAAACATAACTGAATTGCTATTCATTTATATTCATATTGCAATGCCAAAAATTTGATAAAAAAGTCATTCTCTTTTATTCAATGTGCTCATATATTTATCATGGCCACTGGGAAAGAGGAAACCGACCTTCATACGCCGCTGATCCTGTATTGCTTGCTTACCGCGAGCTCTAATTTCATCAGGATCAATCTTAGATTGTGGGCGCACCAGAAAATCCATCTGCGTCGCTTCTGGCCTTGAAGTAAGTTGCCGAGAAGATGATTGGCCAGATTTTCTTTCCCTATATCAGAGTAAAAATTAGAATTTGAACAAAAACAAAACAAAAAAAAAGAAAGAAAGAGCTTCCAGGGAAGCAGCAGAGCAAAAAAGCATCAATTGAAGCTGGACTCTCTGAAACAGGATTTAACCATACATATAACCATCCTCCAAGCTTACCTTGAAAACTCATCCAAGTCAAGATCACCATCTCTAGACTCCATTCCTGAACCACTGCTCGCTGGCCTGTAGAAAAAGATATATCAATAAATGTACTCAGACCACCTAATGCACAAAACCATTGGAGAAAGTTTTGCTTCAGGTTTAACAAAATATGCATAATGGGAAAATCTCACAGTACTTTTTCACTGATGGCCTTCTAAATGGAACTCTCTCCTCATCAATATTTCTCATATCCTCAAACCTTGTACTTTTATTGAATAAAGGTCGACTCTGAAGTCATGTCAAAAAGACAAATGCCAACGTCATTGGATATAAAAACAACCCATTTAGGGAACAATTACTAAAAACAAACAATCAAACTCATTAGGTGAAGTAAGCACTGAAGAAATTCACATTACCCATTTGTCAACCAATTCCTTTGCAAGTTTTCTGTTGGAAGTTGTTTCTTCATCAGATTTTGACAGAAACATAATGACCTGCCAAAGCATAAAGTAAACCAGTACCAGTTGTCACATTTGTTGCAAAACCATACACGTGCTTATGAGATCCTAATTTCTTTTTCTTAAAGGGGAAAAAAAAATCCCAACCTTTCCAAGGCCACTTCGCTTCAGTTGTTCTCTTCTATCATACTGCTCTAGATCAAGAGGGTACTGCACAACAGAAGCAACAATTCAGGTCCTACATAAAAGTGCTGACAACCCGTATTCCATGTCACACATTAATTTGGGGGGAGGGTATACATCAGTCAAAATCTTCAATATCGCTGCTCGAATGTTTATATTTGGTAAACTTCCATCTGGAAGAGGTTCAAGCCAATTCTTGAGTAGAGTTAGCACTCCATGATCCAAGAACTCTTGCTGAAGCTGCTTCCTGTGACAAGGTCAATTAAGAAAAATGTAAATAGTCCATCAACAGATTAATATCTGTTTCGCAACTTGCAAGTAAACTGTGAGAAAATAAGAGTGCAGTCAAGCTTACTTTGAGAGGACCTCTGTGAGAAGAGAAACCTTCTTGAGTTTATTAATGGCAGGTTTCCCCTGTCTGTTAAGGTCTGCATCCTCTTCAGCTGTAACCTCGAGCTCAGCCATGATATTCTCCACTACCATTGCTATTTCTGCTGGACTTTTTTCATTCTTCTTCTTTTTCTTACCCACCTTAAAAAGCTCATCAATTTCATTTTCCTCACCCTCTTCAGCCTAGAAAGATACAAACACACGAAAAAATTTGGTCCATGAGTTCCCATCTCGATCTAGAGGTAAGCAATCAGTTGCAGCATATGGTATCTCATATCTTATATCTTATAGTTAGAAACAGAACACCAAGCAACCAAAGTTCTAATACATTTCATGACTTTATGTCCCATGATTGGGCGTTACATTGTTGGCATATAGAGGGAAGCACCCAAAAAAAAAAAAAACACTAAATCTCACCTGCGGATGATGACTGGGAGAACGGTCATTGTCACTTGCATACCGATCAGAAGGATGTACGCCAGTGTCATCTATAAAGTTGTCATCATCCACATTCCTTTGACCCTCATTATCATCCTATTGCATTGAAGAAGAAATACCTTTAGTAACTTCAATATTAAACTTACATGAAGAGTCATAGAAACAAAAAGACCAACTTGGCAATCTCTAGGATTCACAATCACTAGAAAAGATGACAAACTCATCTCCCGAGAACAAAAACAAACTCCACAGGTCTTTGACCCCTATACCTTCTCAACATCATCAAAAAAAAAAAAAAAATACCGAGCAACTGCAGAAACGGCATAGCAACTATCAATTCAATTTTCAGCTGGGGACTAGTTTACCCTTGCACAACCATTGCACGACACGATAACTTATATACTTGTGGGAAATAGTTGCTCTAAACATCACTAATCAAAGCTGCTCATTGCAGCAAAGAAGTCTAGCACCAGACCATAACATACTTCAATAGCTTACATATCCAAAACATAAATGTAACCACCCAACCATCTTACTCTGCCCTAAACAATGAAACCCAATATAATCAAACTGAAACTAAACAAAAAAATTGACAATAACCTCAGAATCGCCGCGGGTAAGGGTGTCCCACATCTCCTTGACCTCGGCCTTATCAGAAGACGATTTCCCGGGCAATCTCCTCTTCTCCCCCTTATGCCTCTTCTCCTTCTTCAACCTCTTGGCCCTGCTCTGTTCCTCCTCATCACTATCCGGCATCAACTCATGAAACTTATCGTCCGGCCACTCCTCCCCTTCTCTCAACACCACCACCTTCTGACTCTCGCCGCCGCTGCCCTTCTTCACCAGCCGCTTCCTCGGCCTGGATTTGGACGACGCGTCGGGGTCGTACACCGGCGTCTGGGACCGCTCCCGGTCGCGCCAATCGCCGGCGTCCTCGTCCTCCAGATCGTCGTGCAGGAGCGGCTCCGGCGACGGCTCGCGATCGAAGTCGTCGGGGTTCATCAATGGCTCCCCGTCTTCGTCGCGGTACCTGAAAATAATAACGAGGAAAATGAGGATTGAGAAAAATTGGAATCGGAGAAAACCCTAATCCTAACCCTAGTTTTGGGGAGCAGAGGCGTACGGATCGTCTTCGTAAGCCATGGTTGCGAAGGAGTTGAGAGGATGCTAACAACTTCGATTTGACGAGAGAGATAGAGAGATAAGTGAGCGTTTCTTTTTCGCGCTGTGATAGGAAAAGGATCTAATTGCATTTTACTACATGTAGTTTTCATTTTGCTATTATACCCGTATCTATATCATTTTGGTTATTTTCTTTTATTCTTTTTGGCCAAGATTTTTTTTTTTTTCAAGATGAGCATATATTACAAAGACGATCCCTTGGAATCCTAAACAAAAACTTATCTAAGAAATTCTACAGAGAAATACGAAATTGATAAACCATACAGAATTCTGATAAATTCTCTGATCCATACATATTAATTAAATAATTCGTTATCATGTCTTCTTCTTAAAAAACATACTGAAAAGTTATAATATTATTTTCAAAAAGTGATGAATATCTTGAAGCAGAGAAGAGATGCGCCCGAGGATATGGTATTGTTTCATTCACCATCTTGATCAACAATGAGAAATCACTCTCCACTTGAAGTTCCTTGGTGTTTTAGACAGTTGGCCCAAAGTAGTCCCCATCTTTAAACCAATAGCTTTAGCTCGAAGGACCAAGGCGTATCCGATTGGATAAGCCCCCGTCATAATAACATCAATCTCATTGTCTCTAAGAATATAACATGCAAATACTTTTCAATAGAATCAACATGTACATCAAAGTTTAGTTTAATAAAATTGAGAGGCGAAGGAGCCCATCCTAATACAAGGCATTTCCTTTTCTTCCTGAATTTTTACACAAAATTAATATGATGCACTGCCTCTTGAATGTAAGTAACTTTATGTTAAAAAATCATTTTAATACAGCATCCACTACATTTTTTTTTTAAAATTTACTTCATCCATTATTTAGTTGGTGCCCTATAAGTACAATAAACAAACTTATTATTAGCATTGTATATTGAGTAATTTGAGTAAAGAATCGACAAAATCTAAATATTCAACGTATGGTAGTATTCTCAAGACTGAGAGATAAATGTCAATTCCAAAATCCTAAACAACTCATTGTAAAAGCGATTTACAAAACTGTTATATCTTTAACAAAATAACTTACAAAGTTTAATTTTCATTTCATCATACAAAATGCAATGTGTATAGAATACAGGAACCCTTTAGTGTGAACTTTAACATGAGGAATTTTAGATAAACGCTTGGATAAATGGGTCAAATATTAGTTGAAATATAAATTATTTAACACACATGTCATTCAACCGTTGATTTAAAAGTTCTCACGAAGTCCTCACTTTATTGTTCTTCACTTAAGAGTTAAGCCTCACCAATAATACACAAGACTATCCAAAGTGAAAATATAATAGAGGTTCTATTTTGTAACTATACAATAATTTGGTAAGAGTTAATATGACAGGACCCGACCCAGAATTTCCTCCTGAAATTTCAGGTGACCATGCGGGGTTCATTTTTCGAGAAATGTCAATATAACTTTCTCAAAAAATGAACAACCCTAACATGCAAAGAAATCAAATCACACTTCTAAGCATGTCGTCCTTATGCTTCTAGAGCCATCCTGCTCTCCAAATACCAACAACTCCATTTTCACATTAAGCAAAATTTCATAGGTTATCAGAACAATCCTAAAACAACAAAAAAAGGATAAATGATCGAGAGATCCTATAATGCGAAAGTAGTGCTAGCTATGCCTCAACTCCATGTACACCCGACCTCGACTAATCTCACCTGCAAATTGGACGTTTGAAACCAAAGGGCCCAGGAGAAAGTAATTTAAAACACACGTTAGAGTAAGTGGACAAAATAATTAACAGTATAATTTAATTGAACAAAACATTAATACTTTCCCACAATTTGAAATATTTTACAAAATCTCGGTGCATGCCATATTTATAAATATAGTTCTCGCCACATGAAAAACTCATGAAAACACACCAGCCTTGCTTGTTAGAAGAAATAGGGCTAGCCTCGCTAGTCAAATAATAATATCAAGAAAAAATACAGGGAAGAACGATTATCACCATACGAGTATAAATGAGCCCCTTAGGCTCTACCCTCGACTCACTCACATATAAATTATGTGAGGAGGAGAACTAACAACCTCTACTACACTCATGTGAGGAGGGGAATATATCACCTCAACTATCACCTAAAAACACAAAGTAAGTGAGAAAGAGACACAATAACCGACTCAAGTATGGTGAAGAAAAATAATCTAAAAACTCATAAATTCAAAAATTCCATAAAGCTTCCCCAAATATATCTCATCAGAATGTAATTTATTAATTCAAACCGACGTGACCTCGCACGTAAAAATATTCTCAAATTCATAAACAAACATGCCACAAATAAAAAACATAAATATTTTCCTCGAAAATCTCATTTATGATATTAATTCAGAAAAGCCAATGTAAAGATATAACATTAATTTCCGGAATTCACCTCGGAAAATATATTCATCAATAATTACTTAAATCACAAATTCAAAATCGAGCATAACAAACTTCAATTCAAAAGTCCAATCGATATAACACTAAATATTTAAATTCGATTAATATGCTTGATAATTTAAACCAAATCCTCAAATCACAAATTTATTTCTCAACTCATAATCGAGATGAATTATAATCAATATTGAAAAATCATCATTTCAAATAAATCGATGAGGTAAATCGATATCAATTCTGAAATCAAATCATATGTTCGAAACATAATATGATAATTAAATAGAGCATTAATTTAAGAAATAAACGCATGCATCCCATTTTAAAATAAAAGTCCACTCACAGTACTATTTAGGCAACCACGCATACATGCTTCATTCGTCGAGCAGTAGCTCGGTATATTACCATGTCTAATTATAATCCATAAACGAATAAATATATGGTGGAAATTTAATTTACGATAATTGAAATTTAATTCCTAAATGTCTCTTTTAATCTTAGCTCCTTCAATTCTCGTTATTATCCATCCAAACTTCACTAATAAGGTATATTCATTGATTTATAATTTCTAAAGCAAATCCGAAAGAGATCCGACGGTCGGATTCTTATAAATCGATAATCGAAATTCTAAATCTTCGAAAATTAATAATCCATTCAAATTTCTCAAATCTTCACCAAAATCACATATATAAACTCTACAACAATTATGTGATTTAACCAACTAAAACATAAATTAATCACTGTTCATGTACTGCCACTATTCATGCAGTGACACTGTTCATGCAGCGGTCAACTCCTCATCAGGCCACCAAATTTCACCAACATCATCATCTCAACATTCTGAACAACGTTTATAACTATGATAAAGTCAGAAAATACCTTGAAGTAGCCGAAAACCATGCAAACCCGAAAAACCCGACGGTGAATAGTGCAGTTAAAATTTCCCGACGTGATTTCTCCTCCCACGCTTAGATCTGATTTATGAAACTTAGAGTGATTCAAGTACACTCCAAGGTGCTTCCAAAGAACTTAGTTTTGTTGCCGGAGGTGGCCGTATTTTGAAGAAATCGGTGAAAAACTCTAATTGCTACAATAATCTTCTCGGCTCAAATTCTCTCTTCTCCGGCCAAATCACGACGACCCACAGCTATGAGCGTGTAGAAGAAGAAGAAACGGTTCCAAAATGTCCAGTGCACTTTCTACAGTTCAAAATAAATTACCAGATCACCATAGAAATGAAGAGGAGGAAGAGAGCTTTTCAATGGTATCTCATAAGTCAAAATCTGTTGCCGGATGAAGGAGTTATGGCCGGAAGAAGGTGAAGTGGTCGGAGAGGAAGAGAGAATCTGGTAGAGAGAAAGAGAGAGCTCGGTAAGAAACTTACCACAATAACTCAGCTATTTATAGACAACAGTAACTTTGATATTTTGGCCATAACTTTCTAATACGAACTCCGATTTAAGCGTATCACATATGCACGCGCTCGGTTTAACGTTCTCTACAACTTCCATGAAGAAAGTTTTCTCACATTTTGACCATAACAAAAAGTCATCTTTTAGGACCCCTTAAAAGTTCGTAACGGAGCCGAAAATAATAATAACTCTCGTTTACCATCTGAAAGACTAGTAAAACGGTAATTTGAGATCCGGGATGTAACATAATATTCTTACTAACTTTTTAACTGAAATATAGTCTTATCATGTGTAGCAGAGTAACGATGGCAAATGCATATCGTCATAGATGTTATGGGAAATCTTTAAATATGGGAAATGGACACAATTTAAAATATCTAATATGTGTTGACAAAAATCGAAGAAAAGCTGAAATCAAGATTCAGGGGTGGCCCTGAAGGTGTGCCAGTGGTGCGGCCACATAGGGTATCCTGCTTTCAAAGGCCTGTGAGGTTATAATATCTTTGTCAAAACAGATTTGAAAAATGTAATGAAGTAATGAAATGAGCTACATTCACTTGGTAAAGCAACTAGATTCGTTCCATTCTTGCTTGTTTGACTCTTGGTTTGCACCCATTTCTTTCACCGTTGTTTTTTTTCTCCACCATGTTTGTTTTAACATTCTTTTTTCTCAACTTGTCTTTTTTTTTTTTTTCCGTAATATTTTTTTCCTCCACTATCTTCCTTACTATTTTCTCAATTTTATACATTTTTAACCCAACATAATTTTATCTTTTTTTAGTCCTTGAAATTAGTAAAATCTCATTCACATTTTTCACACTAAGACTTAGTTTGGGATTGATTCCTGAGTTGATGCTGGGGCTGTTTATGCTTTTGGGCTAAGAGTATGGTGTTTTGTAAAATTTTTTAAAGCTGTTTTGGGTCCAAATAACTTCTCCATAAAGCAATTTTGGGAAGCTACCAAAATGTATCTTTTGGAGTTGCTTTGGAAAAACACGGGAGCAACAGTAAGAGACTTTAATGAAATATATCGAACTACCAGTTTTGTCCTTCTTATTTTCTAAAAATTACATCGAAACAACTTTCTCCATCGCGATAGAGACATCTCCTTCTTCATGTCGACAAACCAACCCCGTCCACAAATCGAAAGCAAAATGCAAATTACAAAATTCACCCTCAAATTTTTGTTTAAATTTAAAATTTGGCACCTGATCTTGAGGTAGAATATTAATATTAACGCAGGACGAAAGTGAGACAAAACAGAAAATGAAGGGTCACAATTCTAATTTATTATCTACTTATATATATGCAGCTAGCGTGGGTTCTGTAAACCGCCCTGCGAAGTTGGAGAAAGAACCCTCTGTCGAGAAATTTAGCTCTTTCCGTTCCTTCTCTGCAAACTCGATTATCAACAGGTAAATTCACATCCCCTTTTTTTTTTTTTTTTCTTGGGTTTTCATTGCCTGATTTTTTGTTTAGATATTTGGGATTTCTTCTGGGAATTGCAGTGTTCATGTATATTTTTCTCAAAAATTGTAACTTTGGTTACAGCTAAAATTTATGGGAAGCTAAATTTGGTAAGTGATAGGATATAAGGAGGTGATTAGGTGAAATTGGTTGTGCATAAAAGTGAGGCTGAAAGAGTTTGTTGTCTTTAAGTTTCAGATGTTAAACTCTGGTTCTTCTGCTGAGTTTGGAAATCCCTTTGCAAGTTATAATGAATAGGCCCAGGTTAGCACTGGGTTTTCAGCCTCAAAAGTCGCGTAGATTCACCATTCTGAGCTATTGATGTTCATTTGAAAAGTTTGCCTTTTTTTTTTTTTTTTTTTTTTTGAATTGGTGGCCTGTGGCAGCGGAATTGAGAAGCAGCTGAACCCTGCTTTTCCATATCCATGTCTTCTTATTGCAAATAGGGAACCGGCTACTGTTATAATAAATTGAAAACGAAATTTTCAATTTACACCTTGTGTCCATTCTGTCGACTACGCTTTCTTCTTCATGTTCTCCTCCTCCTCCTCCTCTTCAAGTATAGGCATCTAAAGTCTCTTAAATTCTTCTTTCATTGTGCAGTTAGTTCAGGGACTGTGGTATGTTAAACTAGAGTTTATTTGCTTACCATTCCATTCTGCTCCTTTCTCCAAAGTCCTAGGGTTTATTTCCAATCTTTCTCTCTAATTTGCAATATGATTCTCATTTTTTTTAGTTCAGTCTGCACAAACTCAAAGAATTGGCTACCTTTCCGTAACATGTTTGTCTTTCATTTCATTTGGGTCGGATTGCTATGAAATTCTTGATTTTTTTAATTTATATCTGATTTGGCTTGTATCGTTGGGTATATGTAACTCTTTTTATAGAAGGACTAGAAGTGCGTTAGATCGATGGTGATTTTGTGGATAAATTTCTTAGATAAGGTTGTGTTTCTTTGCTTTCATTTACTGCTATTTATGGTTCTTTCGTTAGTTTTCTGCTACTTTTCTCGTGATTGTGTTGGGTCAGAGTGCTATGCCTTCTCTCTGAAATTCTTTATTTTTTTCCTTTTTATTTTCCTGATTTGTCTTGTATTTGATGGGTGTATGGAAATCTTTGTCAAATAATAGGAGGGTAGAAGTGGGTTAGATCAATTGTGATTTCGTGAATAGTTGAGTTTCTTTGTCATTTACTGCTTTTTATGGCTCTTTGTTTAGTGTTCTGGTACTTTTCCTTTGATTTATGCTGGTTATTATCAGTATTTGTCTAATAATAAAGAAAGATGAATGTCCTTTGATACCAATAGGTAGCATCCATTATTTCCAGAATGTGGTTCTATTAACTTATCAGATACTAATGTTGAGCTTGTCAAACTAATTGAAGAAAAGACTCCAGAGGGTTGGCTAAGATAATGAACCCGTACCTTTCCTACTTTGGTCTCATGTAGTTTCTTACTGTGTTTACTTTATCTTTGTGAACAAATCTTGTTGGGGAAGTGGAGATTTGATATGGTACTTCACTTTGTGGCTCTTGTTTTAGCGGTCAAGGTTTTTCATGTCTATGGCATTTACTCGGTGTTTTCTTGTGATCATAATGGCTAAAACAGTCGATTTTCCAATTCACTAGTTCACGATTCATTTATACATTGATGATATGCTGTAGTTAATAACCATAAACGTTACTAGCTCTTTGGATCATTTTGTAGTTGTGTTGAATTGTTTCAGTTTGCATGTTGAGGGAATCTTATTGTTTAGTCCATTGTATAGCTGATGATATGTGATTTATGCTCGAGCCTAGGCTCTGTAACTTTCCATTCTCTGTGGTGGTACAAATGGGAGTATGTGTTCTATCAACTTTATTTATGGCCCCCCTTAGCAAGGGTCTTAAATGAGAAGCAAAGCCTATAATAATGGCAATAAATACCCAGCACATATATGATGTGTCCCTAAGAACGGATCTGGGATGTAAGGAAGTGAGTAGGTGATTTAATTAGGCATATGAGGTTCTATATTGCAGTAAGTGAAACATATGACTTTTGTTATCCAAGTTTCAAGTCCTCTTAGTATGCTGAGGTCTTATGCCTTGGTGTTAACAAAAAGTTTTTAAAGAAAGTAATTCTATAATTTCTTTTTGTTTATCCTTGACTTTTTGACTTAATAGAGGCTAATGAAACTAAGAACCGGCTGTGGTGAAAGGTTAATTTTTCTTATACATGTTCTTGTGGATATCATTGTTGTACTCAATCTTTTGGAATTCTCTTATTAGTAATCCCATTGCAAGTGGATATACTGAATGCATATCCCCACAATTAAGCCTAGAAAGGGGATTAATTCATGAAAGGGCCCTGCTTATACAATAAAATTTTGGTTCTTGAAATTTCATCCTTATATCCACCTTTAACCAGGTTTGTTTATTTTTGTTTTAATTTGTATATGGTTTTTCTTTTATCCAGGAAAAATGGTATCCGAGTTAATAAATGCGAATCCAGTCATCTATGAAAAGAAAGAGCGGCGGGTTCGTAGTGTTCCAAGTGCTGCAGATGAATATGCTGTTGAACCAATTGACCAAGAAGAAATTTTTGATATCCTTTCTGATGATTATGAATAAATAATGTTCATATATTTTCTGATGATTTATGAACGATTACTATGTACTGCATAGAGTTAATCACTATACCTTTTGACTTGGGTTTGAAACCTTTGTGTTATATGCCATGAAGAATTTAGTATTTCTTAACTATTCTTAAATCATATTAGAGATATTAAAGACCCAGAACACCCTTACTCTTTGGAAGAGCTCAAAGTAATTTCAGAAGATGCAATTGAAGTAGATGATGGTCGTGGTCATGTTAGGTAGACAATTTTCTTTCCTGCACATCTTAAACACCTTTTTCCTTTAATAATGTTGCATTTTAAACTCTGTTAAATAAACGATGAACTTTTTTCTTCTTCAGGGTCACATTTACTCCTACTGTTGAACATTGCAGTATGGCAACAGTTATTGGTCTTTGCATACGTGTTAAACTCTTGAGGAGCCTGCCTTCTCGTTTCAAGGTATCACCCACTATTTACTTGCAGTTGATTTGTTTTACAGCATTCTTTATGTTTCATTAAAATATATAGCTGAACCATATATACTGGGTTGCATTAATATTTTCACTGGAATTCTGATTGTAGTGAGTTAATGTTCTGTAGTCTGTCAGTTTAATATACGAGATAGGGGTTAAAACTTTGAGAGATGTTATTTGGCTATTTGAGTCATACAGTTGCAGGGATCAGGCAAAAAAATAAAATAAATCAGGTGTGTTGCCTTAGGTATGCATATGAACAGAACAGAATTCCACACCTCAGTTGGCATTGAATTTTCTTTCACTTTTGTTTCACTTAATGTTTTCTTTCAACCTTGTTCCCAAACAACTACCCAGGCTTCCCCTGCTTTTATCTCTGCCTCTTCATTATCTCATTATTCCTTTTCTTTTCCTTTTTAAGCTTCAATTGATTGTTGGATCATGTTGCCATTTTTGGGGGGGGTCATTGCTTGATACTGTTGCAATTTTCTGTTACAGTTGATGGAACTTCCACGTGAATGTGAAAATGGATGGATTATTATTATAACATTTTTGACAGTAATGTACTACCTTGTTATCCACACCAATTTGTTGTTGGATTATGGAAGAGTATAGTTGCACATGGAAATCTGTATGTGATTGGTGGTTTTTTGATTACATTGCTTATAAAGAACCTTATTCAACATTTAAAGGATGGATGAAATGTGGTATTACATTGAGATACAGTATCTGTAGGTAATGGGAAATCCCACCCTACCGGGCAAACTGGGTGATGAAGTAGCAGTGGTGGTCAATCCATTAATTTAGAAAGTATCCATTGTTCCCATAGTTTCATGCTTGACTGAACATGGGGCCTAAATACCCTTTGAATGTTTAAAAGTGTCTTATGACTGTATTAATACACTTAGTTAGGGAGTGTGTATTATATTTTTCTGACCCAAAAGATGTATAGTTTATTTGATCTTTTTAATTTCTGAAGTGTGTAAATCTATATATATATTACCTATCAACTCTGGTTCTGTTCTTAAGTTACTCTAATTTAGTGGTTGCTCTATCCTTTCTCTATGATTGTGTAGTTTGGTTCTTGTATTTTTCATACAAGGATTGCTTCTATACCCTGCCAGTTCAGTTTAGTGTTGAATAAGGCATAGCTTCCCTTCCGGTGTCGTTTTGGGATACAAAAATCATGAATGACTGCCAAAAGACTGTCTAATGGCTCTAAATGAAACATGCACTCACAGAAATTCTAATATGGCTTAGTTGCACCTTGGTTGCTTACATGCTCTAATGTCAACTTATTGTTGATAATTGCATTTCATAATGTGTTAATAAATTTATAGATGGTTTTGTTTGTCTAATATGGTACTTGCTTCTTCACTAATATTTTTTTTTCCTTGTGTTGTTTAGGTGGACATTAGGGTGGCACCTGGATCTCATGCAACTGAAGCTGCAGGTAGTTAACACACACTCTCTCTCATACATGCAGCTGAGCTTATGTTGGTTATTGATGTCTGTTAGCGCAACTTGATCATTTCTTCAACCCTTGATATCTTGTTGCTATTTAGGAAACATGTGAAGTCAGTCTTGACCCATACCTTTCATCTTGTTGACATCTTGTTTATGAAATAATGTCCAGTACAGGAGCATCATGGACATTCAGAAGCATTCTATATATAATGTGTCTCTGCATGTTGTTGCATTTATGCGACTGGGGCTGATCTTTTAGTCAGCTTAGTAAAATTTTGATTAGTTCCAGCCTAACTTTAATGCTTCTCCTGTGCACAGTTAATAAGCAACTGAATGATAAAGAGCGGGTAGCGGCGGCATTGGAAAACCCGAATGTTGTGGAAATGGTTGATGAATGCCTTACTCCTTCATATGATTGAATGGGTTGATCATAAGGTGTAAGCCTGGCTTTTCGAAAACACCAGTGTATTCATCAGTTCTGCCACATTTTCAAAAAGCAGATGGGTTACACTTCTCCGTTCACCAGACTCATCTTGAAGTGTTTGGTTAGTAAACACCGTGAGTAATTCGTGTGGACTCCTCTCTCATCAAGCCATCAGTGTTTTTTTTCTACCATGTTACTATTACTGAATCTTTCTGGCCACTCCTGCTTGTATTTTCTGAGTGGCGAGCTAGATAGATATGCCTATAAAGAATTCAAAAATAATGCGCGTTCTTAGAATGTGAGCATTATAGTTGGCTTGTCCAATGAAATTTTGCAGTGTTGTACCCCGAGTCCCTGACAAGCACTGGTGTGATGTGGTACATGAGGCCTAGTGAGGGAGATTGCCCTGAGTGATTTTTTATTTTTCATTTTTTCATTTCTTGTTTTCTTTAGTAGTGCAGATATACATTGATCAGCTTTCTCTTTTGAAAAAAAAAAGAAAAGAATCGAGTGTTCACCGCCTCCTTCGTTGGCACCTTGACTTCGCAACCTTTGCTACGCAACCTTACCCACGACATCCCTGGCTGGATCTTCCACATGAAACCTTTCTCTATTTGATATTTCTTTCCACCATTGAATTTACATCCAAGTGTGGTTGGGTATATATTTCTTGGTCAGTTAGTTACTGATCAGGTGAACATGATCGATACAAATAAAATTTTGAGTGTGTGTCTGTCATGATTCACGAGAACTCGAATTACCCTCACTCAACTTTATTTTTTGAAGCACACTAGATTACCACTGGTGTCCATGAACATACTTGTACATCCAAAAGTCGTCCACCAAAACCTCAAAATCATAATGGCTTGCGCTTCCGCTTTGTATGGTCGAAATAAAATTGTATTAGATGACCCAAAAGGTCAACCAATATTAACGAAAACTTCCCATCAAGTCTTCTAAAGGCGTAAAGTATTTTAATTTTCTAACTATGGATCTAATGATAATCATTTTTATAAGGTGTAAAGTATTTTAATTTTCTAACTATGGATCTAATGATAATCATTTTTGTTTTTATTAAAAGAAAGAAATGTCTCGAACTTGAAAAATCTCCACTAATATTTACATATTGTTAGAAAGAATTGCAGTATCCACTAGATTATATATTAGTTGTTATAATGTACATTATCCTTTGATTGATCAAAACACAATTCCTTATTTTTTTACCAATTTATTATCTTTCACTGCAAGGAAACCCGGTAAATATATTCATCGTTTTTCCGAGGTAAAAAAGAAAAAAAGAAAAAAAAGTCAAAAACCATGTTTTGATTTTTGGTTTGATAATGGAAGAACACAAAGAGCCTGATCCACAGAACGACTTGAGTTCTCTTTTGATCTCCCTTAAAGCTTTCATCTTCAGTCTTGGTCAACACCCAAAGCCTCCAACCCTCTGTCAAACACTCAAACGGTGATTGCGCCGGCCACCGGAATCGCTCCTTTTGCACCACCGGTATGTATTCTTTTTCCTTTCTAGACAATAAAGTCGCCAGCTTTATTTGGCTACCCTGAATTTTCCAGGATTCGAGTAACCCCTTTGCGATCCTTATTTACTGTCTACCAACTCCTGTTTGTTCAAGAATTTAATATAATGTTGCACCCAATTTGGTTTTGTGAATCTCAACAAGGATTGGGAATTTGTTGATTTCTTAGACTGAGATTCTTTGCTTACTCTGCTAGTTTTGATTACAGGCGCGCAGTAATTGGGTCCTGTGCTTTGACAGAAAGCAATAAAGAGATGCAGAAATTGGGTGATTACAAGCTGCCTCAGTTCTTCAATTATCCGCCCTACTTCACGTAATCTTCTACACCCTTTGCACCTGCATGGCTTTATTATATTTGTTTTGAGAATTGAATACGAATAGCTAAACATGATACTGCTATTTTGGATGTAGTCAGTCTGAACTTTCTATGCATCAGATTAATGAAGTGCATTGTTGTCCTACTCCTACATGGAGCATGGTTTTTGTGAATAAGAAATGTGTTCGTCATTAAAAGTTAGCTGTTAAAGTAAGTGAGATTCTATAAGGGTTTAGGGAAATGGGGATTTTGATAGAGGTGCTCTTAAGGCTTTGACAACTCTGGAGTGGGATTTTATTCTTGTTGTCTTGGCAAGGGTTTATATTCTTCCCATTTTGGTCAACTCGATTGAAGCAGCATATTCTTGCTTGATGTCTAGGGGGTATTACTGGCTATTTTGTGAGTGGGAGAGGCCTCAGTGAAGGGGATTGGTGGACTTCTTATGTTTTTGTTAGAGCTGTGGAAGTTCGTTCCCTTGGGATTCATCACAGAATCTGCTCCTCTCCTTTATTCTGCTTTCCTTGGCATGTGAGAGGAGTAGCTCAACTCTTGTTTGCGTTGCAGCAACTTGCCTATGGTTTATTGTGGTGATTTGAATTTTGGCAACGTCCAGCATTTGGAGTCTTGGATTTCTGCAGTCTATAGGAGATAGTTGCTGGTGCATTTGTGAGACTTACAGGGCTGGTGTTGATGAGCTTTCAGAAGTTAGATATTTTGAATCCTTCGACAATACTCTGTCCATTATTTAGGTGTTCCTCTTATATCACGAAGCTCTACTTTTAAGATTGCTCTCAATTAGTTGATGAAATGGGCTCTCAGATTAAGAGTTCGGAAACTAAGGTTTATTTGCTGGAAGAGTTAAACCAATCCAGTCGGTCCTTACTAGTTCAGGTTTTCTGATCATCCCATTTGATGCTTCTAAATAAATTTCTTTTCTAAGTGGAGCGAAAACTTGGATCTGTTCTGTTGTCTAGGTTTTGTTTGGGGTGTGCTGCTGCCAAAAGGCCTGGCAGATACTTGTGTCCTTAAAACTGAAGCTGGTCTTGGATTGAAGAGGTTACATATATGGATAAAACCTTAATGCTTTATCAGATATGGAACTTAATTACAAACCACCAACTTTTGGTCCAATTGGTGAAGACTTGTGGATAATTTCTTTCCGATTGTTTCCTGCCTAGTTTTGAATTTCCTGAAATTACTAATCTTAGGGTCCTTGACTCCCCTTTTCCTCTCATCTTATTGGAGATTGGTGGGCCATGTCTCTTTTGCTTGACAATTGACACCCTCTTGGTCCTCTACTCCTTAGGTGGCTGGCTTGTATCATATCTGATTTTAGGCTGCCATACTGCTTAGCTTAGTGATATTATCCTCGAGAAGCAATGGCATTGGCCTTGGCCTTGGCCTTGTTCTCCCTCTGAAGATCTTCTGGAAATGTGGGTGACAACGGCTCTTCTTGTCCTGTATGGTGCTGTCCCTGACCTTGTTAAATGGTTGCCTCCTCGTAATGGAATTTAGTCTGCCTCCTCTGGTTGGAATGCTCTAAGCCCCCTCATCTTAAGGCCCCTTGGATGAATTTGTTATGGTTTGGGCATGTTCCTAGGTTGAGCTTTATTTTGTGGCTTGCAATTCATTGTAAGGTATCAACTAAGCATCGGGTGATTCTTTTCTTGGCTCAGCTCTTTACTTGGGGCTCAGCTTTTTACTTGGCTGATAGTGAGTGCCATGATCAATTATTTTGGACTGTCCATAGTTGTGGTGTTCTCATTTTCTCTCCAAGGTGTTTGACTTGACCTCATTTCAACTCTTGGTTGCTTCTTCTTAGAAGGGTAAGTCTTAGGCTGTTGTTGTAGGAAATCAGCCCCTTCAATCTACTACTTATGAGATTTGGAAGGGGTAGAATAACCGGAAATTCAGGAATGCAAGGCTTAATCGTATTGCTGTTTTCAAGCTTTTAAATGCTCAGACCAGACCTTTGTCTCTGAGACTCTGGCTATTTGTAGTTACCTGTTTTTCCTTTGTTGAGTTGTGCTACCATTTAAAAGATTTAGAAGGAGCTGAATAACTGGAAATTCAGGCATGCAAAGCGTAGTCCAATTGCTGTTTTCAAGCTTTTCAACACTCATACTAGACTTAGACTGATCTCCTTAGAAATTCCCTGTTCTTCAGCAAACTTGCCTATTTTTTGAGATAGTGTCTGACTATTCTTACCTGTTTTTGTTTTGTTGACCTCTTCGCTATTTGCTTGCTAGTCCCCCCTTGTTTTGTTGTTTTGGGGGGGGGGGGGGGGGGGGGGGGGTGGTGTTTGCTTGTGCTTTCTTCGTTGCCTTCTCGGACTTATGTTGTTGTACACTGGTTGCCAAAATGAATGTAAAATAAAATGATCCCCATTTCCCTCCCAATATGAAATTTAATGAAACAAATAAGTTTGCGGTCGGATGACAGATACACATTTTTTCTAATTGTAAATTGTTTTGCACATAATGTCCATTCTGTCCTGGCTTTCTATAACTATTTTTGTTTCTGTTCTTCCTTATTTTACCCCTCCCATTTCAATAGCTAGAATGAAAAAAGGAAAATATCAATTCATCTGAAAAAAAAAAAGAACTATTGATCTCTATCAATTAACCGGCTAAAGACCTGAACTGTTTGGTAATTTGTTTGCTATTCTTGCTTTTTGTACATTTTCAGGTTACAACCAGTAAGGGATACGCGTGAGAAGCAGATACAACTATGGAAGGAGCTTATTCTTGATTACTGTAGAACACAGAAGATCTTTGTAATTGGACTGGAAGAAGACTTTCCTCTTTTTTCAAATCCTGTGATTGAAAGTAAGATTAATGCATGCTCGATGCTAAATAATGTTGAACATTATGATTGCTGTTAAAATTGTTTGACAAGCTTGCTTCAATCCAAATGTTCTTTCAATTTGAGCATCATGGGTGGCGCAAAAGTAACACATATCTTTTGTCAATTTAATATTAGAGCATTTAATGGCAAACATCTACAAATACCATTCTCTTGCCTTATAATGTCAAACCTTTAACGGAAGGCCTTCACATTTTGTCAGTTGTTAAGGGCTATTCAAGTCACTATTTTAACTTGGCTGAAACTTAATTTTCTGCTTAAGAAGTTGGTTTTTATTGGATTAATTAAATAATGCTTACCTGAATGACACGTGGGATTGCATATGAATCAGAAAGTCTGCAGATTTTACTTTCTTGAATTCAACTAAGTAGGACATCTTGTTGATCAGATTATCATCTATTGTTGATATAAGTAGACCTTATCATGTATGTTGAGTTCAACTTCGTTGCTTATTCTATTATATTATGAGAGGCAAATCAGTTTGATCTTATCTTCTATACTTGATTGCCTTGGATCTTATTCTTTGAAGTTACTTATGAGAAATCAAAGAACTATTTGGTGGTCTTTTATGTAAACAAATTTGTAACTACTTTTCTTCAAACAGTCTTATCAAACGTTATCTTTCCTTAGGGTTATTTGACCTCACTAATAGGACTTCCAGCTTTAAGCTTTAATTTGGCAATATTCACTCTTTCTTTTCTGTTTATTTGTCTAATTACTTCATATAACTGTGAAGTGCAGGGTCTCTTAGTCATGAAGCCAGGGAAGCATTCCTCTCAATTTTGGTTTCAGATGGTGATTTTTTGTTTCTTTGGATTTTCTAATTTTGGATTGTTACTTTTTCATCTCATCATTGGCATGTTGTTGATGGAATGCTGTTTCTCAAGCAGGTCGTGCAGAATGGTTAGATAAAAGGCACAGGAAATGTCTAATCCTCTGGCACAGGATTCAAGAGTGGGCCAACATAATTCTGAACTTTGTAAGTTGAAAAATGTGGTTTCTATACTGAAACTGGACGCTAGTAGTTATTATTCACTTGGTTATTCTTAGTTCATTTTTGTTGCATATTTGATTAGGTAAAAGAAAATGGATTGGAGGACAGCGTTATGACTGTTGAGGAAATACGTTCTGGGATCGAATCAAGAGGAACAGGTACATTTTTTTAAGCTGATTCTAAAATGAACTATATATTTGTTGAATTTATGTAAAGAATATAGATCATTTTGAAGCTCCAACCTCTCTTCCAATACAGTAGTAGTGGGGAATATCTAGGATTTGATATGGACATGCTTTCCAAAATTTCCTTGGGTTACATTCAGAAGATGAAAGTACTGCTGATTTCTAAGACCAGTTATATGAATATATATTTATGCTTTTATAACCAATTTCTTCTGCTATTCAGCTCTTTGCTCAAACCATGGGTTTATAGTGTTTCTAGGGCTACCCTTGAGAGTGAGCTCTCCTATGTGGCTTTGAAGCTTTAAGAAATTAGCTGTGGGTATCCTACTTGTTTGTTTGTTTGTGTTTTTTTTATTTTTTTTATCCTCCATTATGCATATGCATATGGTAGTCTTACTACTTCTCAACAGTTAAGGATAATACATATTTTGAAAAGTTCTGAAAGGAGAATTATTCCTGAACTGGAAATCTGAATATATAATGGTATAAATAAGCCGCCAAAATGCCATGTTTTGAAATGATATTACTATTGTTTTTGTTACACAGCCAAATGCTTTGCCTGCATGTGTGCATAACGTTTTGAACCTTTCAAGTTATGGATGGATTGAAACCATCATATGCTTTACATGCAATGTTTTATTTAATTATTTTAATTATTATTACTTTTTATAAATTCTGAGTAAGAATCTGACATTCCCTCCCCCTTGTTGGATACCTCAGAGCTTCATGGTATTGACCGTACAATTCTAATGCGAGCTCTAAAACTACTAGAACAGAAGGGCAAGCTTGCAATCTTCAAGGGGACTACAGCTGATGATGAGGGTGTGAAATTCTCCATCTGACCATTTGATTGATTCATAGTCCAGGAGAATAGAAGTGATCCGTCCTTTTTTTTTTTTTTTGGCTTGCCTTTCTTTCAATGTTTGTGTTTGTTTCGAATGGTGGTGCTTATCAAATAAAAGCAATTTTAATGAAAATATGGAGTCGGTACTCTTTGTCCGTCACTTTCCTTCAGCAGATAACTAGTTCGTGGGGTTTACATTTGTGCTTGCTGCTTTATAAGTCCACTACCTCGTTTACACTTAAAATCTTAATCTAGTCATCGCGTTCTATGACCAAGATTGATAATTTGATGGGCTGCGATTGTTTAGTGATGAATGATGCTTGCATCCCAAGAACAGTGGTACAAAAAACCGAGTTGAGTACCGTAATATCTTGGATGGTTGTACTGTCTACCAAAGCAGGGCAAGCAAACTGTTGATGCCTTTATGGTCAATTTGTTGGCAGTATGCTTGTGACGTTGGAAAATTGAAATTTGCACAAAATAATATTTCAGATTATTTGTCAGTAATATGACTTGGCACTCAGGGCAAACACCAGTATCACGAAGTCTGGTATTACTACAGACCTAATGGGGTTAGTCTAGTGGAAGCATGTTATGCTGTAAATGGGGCGGACGTTGCAGGGCTTTTCCTTTCCTAGTAATAAGAGGTCTTTGGTTCAAACCTCAGCTTGTGAAAAACATTCATTGGGGAGGGGCTATACCCGTTGCTACCGGTTCCGGAGTTGTAGCTCACTCAGCCACCATTTTTTTGACCAAAAAAAGAAGTCTGGTATCCCTTTTGTTAAAGGCGTATAGGTTTTAGCCCCTCACACCCCGCCCCCCCCCCCCCCCCCCCCCCCCCCCCCCCCTTTTTCTTTTTTCGATTGATTTAGCTCCCACCCTCTGGATAGAGGAATTTTCTCATTATCATCTTTTTTTATATTTTTATTTATCAAGATTCTCTCATAGACAATAAAAGAATTTATAGTTATTCTCTATTAAAATATTACAAGTATTAGTAATTTAGGAAAAACAAAAAATGGGCATGAACTCCCAGTAACATTTAGTGTAGTGGCATAGTTTTCATTTCGTTAGTGGGAGGTGGTGAGTTCGACTTATGAAATATTAGTTGTAGCATTTGAGTTGTTTATCCAATCAAAAATAAAAAATGGGCATGAACGAGTTTATTTTTGAAGTTTTGACCGCTGAAGTTTCAATTTGTAATTTTACATGTTTGGACTCAAACTTTTAAATTGCTACGAATAAGTGACTCTTTTACAATAAGGGAATTAGCTATGAAAATTGACATTATCGACTGTATAGGTTTCGAAGTTTAGCAAAATAAAATCAATGTGCTCGATTTTTTTCCCTTTTGAAATAGTCGAGTGCTTTATTTTGAGATCTCTATCTGCCGTTTGGCTATGATATAACTTAACCTGCTGCTTTTAGTTATGAATCATTGCTATTTAGTTACGATTTGTTGTAATTGGAAAACTCAATTGCTTTTCATTTTCAATAATTACGAACATCTGGGTTAAGGTAAAAGAGGAAAAGAGAGAACTTCTTGATAGTGATATTCTCTGATACTAGTATTTTTTGGTGCCGGTTGTACGGGTTCTATGTACATATGTGTACGATGAACGTAAAATAGAGAGTTTTTCGACTCAAGAATAAAATTAGGAAGGAAGAAGAAGAAAGTTGAAGCCAAAGGTGCGGCTATTGTCACCCTATAATTTTCTTTATTCACCCTACTTACTCATTACACCCTACATTTTAATTTCAATTATTAGATTTACTTATCTAACCAGTTTCTCTTTCCAGGAATATCCTCCATCATATGCCATATCAAATTTAAAAAGAAATTTTGTTTAACAAACATTAAATTTATATCAATTAAAAAAAGGTACTAAAATATATTAAAGTTTCCTAATAAAATTATAATTTGATTTATTTCCATTTTTTAATTGTATCATTCAGTTTTAATGTCTGTTTATTTCAATCCATATCAAAAAATTAGTAAGTGCTACTATGAGCAATGAAGAAGAGATTGATTTTTTTTATTTTTGTGTTTTAAATTTTTACTTTCGGTGTTCATAAAAGTATTGCAAAGATTCTGATGAAGTTAACATGAATAGTTTTGTGAATTAAATAATGAATTAACGATGAAGAGGCAACAAAAAGACCAAAAAAATATAGTAATAAATTGATATTTAGGTGGAGAAGATGAAGATTAATGTTATCAAATGAGAAATTAAGTAGTTTTGTATTTAATTAATTAGTTATGTATTTAGTTTTCCTTATATATTGAATTTTAGAAAATTAGTGTACTTATTAGTCATTTTGCATTTAGTTAATATAGTCTTTCAATAATTCAACTATGTGTAAGGTGAACAAAGAAAATGGTAGGGTGGCAATAGCCAAACCCTTTTGTAAATCAAGTTATTAATTCAAACTTTGACTATCCAAACATTTCAACTTTAGTAAAGAAAGATAAATTTTGAACATGTCAATTTCTCCCAAATAATTTTGAGCAGAGCCGAATATTTTTAGGGCAATATATGCTGCAAAGTCAACGAATTGAGTAGTTTATTAGTGTATCTAGTTTTCGGGAAATTCTACGGTACCTGGATATTTACCATACACTCATTTATAGATTTAACAACAATTTTGTTGTCATTGTGGTAAATGGAGTTTTTTTTTTTTTTGGTAATTTTAGTTCTATTAGAGGTAATTACTCCACTTATGATATTTTTACAAGTTTATGAACAAATTGTTGTCGATGTGGTAACTTTGTTCAATTATATATAAATGTGTAAAACAAATGTGATAACATTTGTTGTCAATGTTGTAAATTTAGTTCAACTAAACTGTAATTTTGGTTCGATTAGATGTAAATTAGTGTATGATAAACATCCAAGTATTGTAGAAAACCCCTAGTTTTCAAAACTCTAAATTCATGTCGCTGAGTGGAAACTCAGATGTGACATTGTGCATTTTACATAGACAACAAGTCTTCCAATTTTTCTATCATCTTGTCTAACTTAGCCAATAATTAGCGAGGTTAACAATGCAAATATGAAACCCTTGATCTCATGAATATCATCGACCCAGCTCACTCACAAAAAAAACAAAAATCCCAATTGTTTGCAAGTAATTGACCCTAAGCAATCGTCTTCCTTGAGCTATCTATATAAATCATCTACATAGAGCCTGATTTGCCAGATTAATCCTAATACATATTGTGGTCATCGACCACCATATATAATATATTTCTAGCACAGAAATTGAATGCATCGATCAAAGTTAATTAACCCCTTCATGATCTTGGTTTTGTATCGAAGTTTCAATCTGAACCATTGGTTCTGAACCACAGAACTCTATAAATTAGTTCACTAGCTACTATTGTTTGAACATAGAAGTTTCCAGTTTTGAAGGTCAACCACCACCCTAGAGAGAAAGAGTCACAATGAGAGGGCAGTACTGTTCAAGTGGAGTATTTTTGGTATTGCTTACCATCTTTGGTGTGAGCAGTGCTCAACTTTCCAAGTTGATGCCACAAGAATTTCCAGAGGATTTCATTATTCATGTTGATAGGGGCTCTAGCAACAGTGACACAAATGGAACAAGATGGGCAGTTCTAGTTGCTGGCTCTATGGGTTATGGAAACTATAGGCATCAGGTACATAATAAATTCAGTGAATACCATGTTTTAATTCACAATTGATTAGTTAGGGTTATGTAAGTCTATAAAACATTGTTACAATTTTGACCTCATGAGATTTAATACATATGATTGAGATTCACTTGTTTCTTACAATTTCTCGCTCGAAAAGTCTTGCATTAGGTAAATAGAACTCTTGTTAATTACTCTTAGTTTATAATTCAATCTCAATGGTGTCATTTTCATTTATGGTTTACTAAATGTCTTTGTGTTGCCATCTAATTTTGTCAAATTGTTTGACGGGGATAGAGCATGATGTGATCGGTTAGAAAAAAAGATAAAATTACTTCATATGTGCTCATTTCTTAAAACAAAATTTAAATGCAAAAGTATGACACCTATTATTTGGTTTAGTGATATAAGTGTGCATTTTATTGAATTATTAAAACCATAAGGATTTAGAATCTGGTTGAAAGAATTAGTAAACTACATCTGTAAAAACAGATATTCAAGTGAAATCTGGGCCAAACTAGAAGGACAAACATCATATTTTACCATCATGTATTCCATATTCTTTCTATTATGTCTTAATGAATATCTATATTTTTGTTAATATTGCAGGCTGATGTGTGTCATGCATATCAAATTTTGAAGAAAGGTGGACTGAAAGATGAAAACATCATTGTTTTCATGTACGATGACATTGCAAACAACCCTGAGAATCCAAGGCCTGGTGTCATCATTAACAAGCCCGACGGCGATGACGTCTACCATGGAGTTCCCAAGGTCCTTTAGTCTAATGTCAATTCAGTTCTAAACTAGTACTACTAATTTGATCGAAATTGCAAGTTTTGTTTTCTTAAGCACTTTCGTACCTAGTTATAGGTTCATGCTATTTACCAGCTTTAATCTAAACCGTCACGTAAGCTCATGCCCTGAAAACAGGTCGAGAAGTTTTTGATACATTGTTTCAAAACCAAATTAGAGCATTTCTGCACTGTTTTCCAACATTTTGATTTTGAGTAACACTCATGGATTAGAATTAGGTTACAATTTAGTACTTGGTGTTGTTATATATGCAGGATTATGCAGGAGAGAATGCTACAGCTGCTAATCTTTATGCTGTCATTCTTGGAGATAAATCTAATCTCTCTGGGGGTAGTGGCAAGGTTCTGAACAGCGGGCCAAACGACAATGTCTTTATCTACTACACCGACCATGGCGGGCCTGGGCTCATCGGTTAGTAGCTTAGTTAACGAATTAATTTTGGAGTGCAGAATGACATGAACGAGAAGCCACCGCCTTTAATTGGTTATCATTTTAAGAAGTTAAAAGATACTTCGTTGACATCAATATCATGCATTTTCTTTCAGGTATGCCTGAAGGCGATTACGTCTATGCCAATGATCTGGTAGATGTTCTGATAAAGAAGCACGAAGCTAATGCATACAAAAACATGGTACATCACTCTACATATATGGAACGTTGGTTGATTACTGTACATTTGTTTAACTCCAGGGTTGAGCTTCCAAACTGATAACTTTTCTTATGATAATGAAATACTTGATCAGGTATTTTACCTTGAAGCTTGTGAATCCGGGAGTATGTTCGAGGGTCTACTGCCGACAAATATAAGCATCTATGCAACCACAGCATCAAATGCAACTGAGAATAGTTGGGGAACGTACTGCCCTGATATGACTCCTCCTCCACCTCCTGAATATGACACTTGCTTGGGTGATTTGTATAGTATTTCTTGGATGGAGGATTGGTATGTTTTATTTCATTTATATGTATATACTTCTTCACGAAATACTTCTCTGTTGTCATTAACTTTTGGTGTTTCGAATTCGGAGCAGTGACTTACAAGATTTGCGCCAAGAGTCTCTGGAAGAGCAATATCAATCGGTAAAAAATTTGAGACGATTGCATTTTAATTCACTGGGGCAATTTCATCAATATACAACTTCTAACAGGAGTACTTCTCTCTGATGACTTGCAGGTTAAATGGAGAACAGTAAATAATACTTATGGTTCTCATGTTATGCAATATGGAAATATGTATCAAACCTCAGATTTAGTATCCTTTTACTTGGGTGCAAATGATAACTCTTCCTCCATTGATAGCAAATCGCCACAGTCAATCTTAGAAGTTGTTGACAATCGTGATGCAGATCTTCTTCATCTTTGGCACAAGGTCTACATTGTTAATCACCCCTGATTTCATATATATTTCTTTAACACGGTTTAGTTTTTTTTGTTAACTTCGAGCTAGCTAGCTAGCTAGCCAGATACTTGGTTATAACCATTATATCTATCTATTCATATGCAGTTCCAACGCGCACCCGCTGGCTCTGAAATGAAGCAGGAAGCTAAAAGGGTCCTAGATGATGAAATTTCAAGTAGGCAGCGCATTGACCACAATATAAACCAAATCGGACAACTTGTGTTGGGATATTCAAGTAACTCTGTTCATCCTGGGAGGCAAGCTCTTGTTGATGATTGGGACTGCTTTAAGGCAGTTGTAAGTCTTCTACTTTTCAGTTGATCATTCACAATTATTGACAAATGCTTCATAAACATACATTCATAAAGATCAACCTATTCAAAAATCGTTTAAATTTAATCATCTAATGGTGATCAAGTGGACGGACATAGTATTTGACTTCCTATAAATCATGATATATAGAAGATTCATGCATGATATAAATTATGAGAAGATACATAACCAGTTTTGATTTGATTGATCTTTTGTATGAATCATCTCTAAAAGTGACCTACAAAGGATAAAAACGATTAATGTTGCTCACGGCTAGCAGTGGTGATGTTGATTGGCAACATATTTCTCCTGATTCCAGATATGCAACTATACAAATGGATGAATATTAGCTGGTGTTATTTCTTTAACGTTGGTTTGAATCTATTTTTCATACAGGTGAAAACTTATGAGAAACATTGTGGGTCATTGTCAAATTATGGTATGAAACACACACGAGTGTTTGCCAACATGTGCAATGCTGGGATCAGCGTGGAGCAAGTGGTTGCTGCATCAGCTCGAACTTGCTAGACTGCACTTTCGTTGCCTTCTTTTTTCTTTTGAAAGAAAATAATGTGGATTATTTAAATGATAAGGTGATTGGCTATTGGGCTAGAATCATCAAACGTCCACCTTTCTTTATATTTTCTTTGTCATGTATATCAAATTATCAAGTATTAATCTTCTCATGCAAAGGTTTTTACATGTTTACATGGTAAATGTTATGGACCAGACTACGTATGCTTTGAATTTCGCTGTTTTCTTTCTTAGTCGTAACATTTGAATGTTCAAATCGTGTTAACAACTTGACCAATCAGCAACCAGTAGATTCCTAGAGAAACATATAGTCATATTAAACCAAAGCTCCAAAAATTCAATGATTACACGGACATCGTTTTTTTTCTTTTCTGAAAAATAGTTTCATTGAATCAGATAATGATTACATCATATCGAATAACATCTCTTATAAAGTTGGGAGCTAGTATAAACCAAGTTTGACTATCACTACCTCTGAGAGCATGAGAAGCCAAAGTATGAGCAACTACATTAGCTTCTCGTCTAACATGAGTAACACTAAAGCCAAGATGGCCTTGCAACAATTGCCTGACTTCCTCAATCAAGGCATTCATAGTAGAAAAATCTTGAGAAGGAGAGTTAATAGCTTGAACCAGGAGTGAACAATCGCTTTCAAACAAAACGTCTTCATGCTGCAGAGACTGGGCTAACAAAATACCATCTCTAAGTGCCAGCAGCTCGACATGAAATGGTGATGTGAGTAAAGCATAAGGTCGCATCTGTCCAGCTATGAAGCTACCCTCAGAGTTACGAAGCACACATCCCACTCCTCACCGTCTGGAAGGCGCTTGGTAAGCACCATCACAATTCATCTTATACCGGCCTGCTGCCGGAGCTTTCCAGCATACAGGTTGCTGCCTCTGCCTGTGAGGGCTTGTATTGTATTTCTTGAAGTCTTCCTACCAACCAACAGTTAGCAGCAAAGTCTCCGAGGCGTGTTTCCCTTTCTGCTCCCATACTTGGGCATTTCGATTCTTCCATATCCCCCAAAGTAAGATCAATGCCTTATTCAACTCTTCCTTCGATAGCTTTGAGACTGTAGCTAAGAACCAATCTTGAATGTGTTTAATGAAATCTCTATTTTGTGTTTGGCCCAAACTCTAGGTTACTTGATCTAGTGGTAATAGGGTTAGATTAGAAGGATCTAGATTCCAATTCAATGTACGATTACTTTCCTTATACAATTTGGATTCTATGAATTGTAATCCTTTATATAAAGAGGCCCCTATTATCAATGAGAATATACAACAAATTCCTCTTAATTTCAGTTTCTTTACAACACGTTATTAGCACGAAGCCCTAACCATGAAACCCTAAATTTGTAGCCTTTAAATCCTAGCGACTACCGCCACATATATTGAAGCCCTCAATCCCAAGATTCTAGAACCGGCGGCGTAACCACTGTCGAATCGGCCACCTGAAATATTGAACCAGCCTTCCAAGAAGAAAGAGAAAAGATTCATGCATGGTTCACCAACTTCCAGACAAGATTTCATGGTCAAACTTGGCAATCGTCACTGACTTGAACCCAAGTTCTTGGAACCGGAACCAGATCCTCCGGAACCGGCCAAAAAGTGATTGAACCGGCCAGCCCAGTGGAAGAACTCCCGGCAAGAAAAAAAAACCAGATAGATAGATGCAGCCCACGTGCAGCCCACAGATGAGGCCCAAACGCAGTCCACTGAGGAGGCTCAGCAAGAAAGGCGGCCCATGCAGGTGATGGAGCCCAGTGCCAGAAAAAGAAAAAAAGTGTGGGCCCCAGAACAAGAAGACGCGGAAGAAGAAGAAACAGAAGAAAAGAAGAGGGAAAAAAAGGGAGAAGAGAAGCTCACGCGAGGTAGCAGAAGAGAAGAAAAAAGGGCCCCATATGGCATACTTGCTGTCAGTCAAAGGCATAAAAAAAAATGGTGGAAAAGAAAAAGTAGGCCTGCGGCCCACATTTGGTCAAAGGCAGAAAGAAAAAAATAGAGAAGGACATAGGCCTGGGCCAAAACAAAACGTCAGCCCACCAGCCAACCTCCAGCCACCGGTAACTTCCGGTGATTTTTTAGGCCAAATTTTCCGGCGACATATTTCGAGGTATTTTTTACTAAAAGTTCTCGTTTTTGAGTTTTTATTCAATTTCTCTTCTTTTTCTCAGGGACTTGCAACCTCCCTTATTTTACCCCTATTTCTTTATCATAGGGGAGACCTAATTAAACCGAACTGTGGGGGTTTGTACCCACTCCAAGCTTGGAGCTTGTAGAGTCCTCCAAACTTAGAATTTGTTGAGATGTTATGATCGACCATAAACACATCATTGTTTCGATCTAAAACAATTCATCTTGGAATTGGATTTCTTGGAAGCGACTATGCTCAGAAATCCTTAAATTTCTTGGAAGTGAGTACGCTAAGAAATTTCTATTGTTTTCATGGTATCCTTTTATGCTCCGAAGCTAACCCTAATTCCTTGTTATCTTTCAGGATGAGTAACCTGAACAAATTGGACTTTGCTCCATTGGGAACAACTGGCTCTGGATATCACAGGTGGGTTCGTGTTTTCTGCCAGCATCTTAAGGCCTATGGAATCCTGAATACGATTCTCGAGCCTAGCCAGGACATGCTAACTGTTGAGCAAGCTCAAGCTTTGGAAGCAAATAGAGCAGCCTTAGAGATGAATAAGGCGAAAGCCATCATTCTAATGACTCGTCATATGGATGATTCGCTCCAGTACGAGTGTAGGCTATGGGTCTCACTCGAAGAAAGATTTGGTAACGTCCGTGACTCCATGCTTCCTAACCTAGAAGTGAAATGGCATAGCCTCTGCTTCTGTGATTTCAAGTCAATTCTTGACTACAAATCGGAAGCACTTCGTATTAAATCCTTAATGGAATTCTGTGGCCAAGAGATCACAGATGCGATGTTGATTGAGAAGACTCTCTCTACCTTCCCTATCTCTGCATTGATGGTTGCTAAGAGCTATCGAATCAATGTTACTGCAGGACGAATCACAAGGTTTCATGAGCTTATTGGAGCTATGAATGTCGCTGAAAAGCATGACAACATCCTTGTGAAGAACTATAATTCGAGATCCGTGGAAACAGAGTGTTTTCTAGAGTCCAGTTATAGTCGCGCCCCTAAGAGAAGACGCCAAGAGTGAAACCCTAATCTTAGGGATACTTATGGATGTTTTGCTCCATATAATCGCTCTACTTGGGAAGGCAACCGCCAAAATAGGAGAACACGGAACCGAAGAGGCCAACGTGGAAAGAGAGAGAGAGAGAGGCATCGCCTCTGGCCATGTTGGTGGCGCCACCAACACTAAGAGCCATTTAAATGACGCTTTCAAAGCACCTCAATCAATGAAGTATGAGCAAAGAGATGAATGTTCTCGATGTGGAGTATTTGGTCATTGGGCACACATTTGTAGAGCTCGTGAAGAAATTGTCACCGCCTACAAAGCATATTATGAAGCAAGAGAAGCTCACTATGTGGAACAAGAAGATCAAGAAGATGATCTAGAGTAAAGGGTTGAAGACTACAAATCTGGCTGGGATTAATAGATTGTCAATTCTGTTTAAGTCTTTATTTTTCCAAGAGATGTAATAGGCAATTGCCATATATTTTAGCCGTAAATGCCGATGGTTTAGCCATTCTTCAAAGTAGGCTCACCCAAAGAAAGTGTGATGTCTAGGAACGTTTTGAGATTAGTGGTACTTAAGCGAGCCTTGCTCCACCGGCATCTCTCTACTCACCTAGTCACATTTATTTTGGAATTACTGAAAGAAGTTAGATGACTACCATTGTTTTGCATTAGCTAGCATTTTGGATTAGGTTTTCTTTTGTCAAAGAGACAATGATGTAATTCCGTTGGCTTATGAATAAAATTTTGAGTTCTTTTCATTATGACTCTATTTTGATTATGAGCATATGACTTTGTGACTACGATGGCTGGGCCATCAGTATTAATTCAAGGACATGGAATAGCCCAAGTTCTCCTTGCCAAATGGCGCCTTGATTACTGTCACAAGAACTCTCTACGCTCCTAGGACAAATCACACCTACGAATAGCCAACAGAATCCATGTGAAAACGCATGTGGAGAACGAAAATGAGTTCTTTTGTAATGCCTCTAAAGATTGCGAACAAAGGCGCATCTTAGAGAAGTTTATATGTCTCTCTAATGGACTCTATGTCACTATTCGAGCTATTAAATCCAATAAAATTATGAGAGAAGATCTCTTGGATTTAGACACATATTGACTTTGTCACGACATGATAAATCATCCTGGTCATGATATTAGGGGTGGCCACGCGAGGCAGAAAACAGAAAAAAACCGCACCGAAACCAGAACAGCGGCAAAAAAAACCGAAACCGAAAAACCAACCGAACCGAATTGGAAAAACCTAACCGAACGGATTTCTGGCGGTTCTGTTTTTGGTTTCGGCCCGGCCGAGACCGAACCGAACCGAGAACTGAAAGTAATGGAAATGGCGTCGTTTTTGTACCCCAAACCCTAACCTAAATCGAAGCCTTTGATGTTTGCCCGACATCCACATTCAGTCCTAAGCCTCCTAAGCCACTCGACTCATCGTCTCTCCTCTCTCTCTCCAGTCGCCACTCGCCGTCGCCGAGCGCCGATCACATCTCCAGTCACCACTCGCAGTCTCGCTGATCACAGATCACGGTGAGCCCCTCTATTTATCTCTCTGTCTCTCTATCTCCCGCGCGTCTTCGTCAAAGCCCTGAGGTCTTGAGCTATGGTGTCTCACTACCTCGACTGAAGTCTTATCCTTTCGCAGTCGCCGGTAAGCATCTTCAGTCTTCTGTTTGAATTTTGGATCTCCTTCAATCCCTACTCCCTACTCCCTAATTGGTTTCCTCTTTCTTTCTCCTCTAGTCCCTATTTCCTAATCCCTGAGTCTCCTCAAGTCGAAGAGAATCTCAGTGCAGCTGGTGTGAAGTGTGAACTACTAAGAACAAATCAATTTCATCATTGAGGTAACATTTTCTGAGATTAGCCGATTAGGTTTGTTTTTGAGATTGGGGGTTTCTGATTTGAAGCAAGTTTGATGCTTTGAGAGTTTGACAGCCTGGTGAATTGGTAATTAATGATTATAGAGCTTGAAAGCTTGCTGCATTAGTTGCTAAGGTGTATTTTATGTTTCTTTTACATGTTGTTTTGAAATTGTCATTGAATAATGGAGCTGTTCATAGGTTGAATCATTAAATAATGGAGTAAAGCTAGTTGTTAATAGATTGAATCATTGAATTATGGAGTAAGGCAGTAAGCTAAATAGCTAATAATTGGTTATACTAGACTATATATTACTGTTTTTATATGCAGTAAGCTAATTGAAATTGCAACTCATTGAATTTGAATAGGAGAGATCAGTAGCAAACATTATGAGGAGGCAATCGAAGTCTGCTGCTACTAGTTCCGGTGCTAATCCGAAATCAACCTCTTCATCTCAGGTATCAATTCTGTTTTGTGCTGTCATTATTGCAGTTTCTACTTTTTGTTTATGTTTGCAATTTCAGTTTTGCACTTAAAAACTGCAATTTCTGTATTTTGTTTCTTATTCCAGTTTTCTGCATTTTGTTTATGTTTGCAGTTTCTGTTTTGTGCTTAAAAACTGCAGTTTCTGTTTTTGTGCTAAAAAATCTCTATTTGAGTTTTTGTTTATGATTGCAGTGTCTGCATTTTGTTTAGGATTGCAGTTTCTGCATTTTGTTTGTGCTTAAAAACTGCAGTTTCTGTTTTTGTTTATGATTGCAGTTTCTGCATTTTTTGTGCTTTATGATTGCAGTTTCTGCATTTTTTGTGCTTTATGATTGCAGTTTCTGCATTTTTTGTTCTTTATGATTGCAGTTTCTGTTTTGTGCTTGATGATTGCAGTTTCTGTTTTTGTTTGTGATTGCAGTTTCTGCATTTTGTTTATGTTTACAGTTTGAGTTTTGTGCTTAAAAACTGCAGTTTCTGTTTGTGTATAAAAATTGCAGTTTCTGTTTTTGTTTATGATTGCAGTTTCTGCATTTTCTTTGTGCTTAAAAACTGCAGTTTCTGTTTTTGTTTTTGATTGCAGTTTCTGCATTTTGTTTATGTTTGCAGTTTCTGTTTTGTGCTTTATGCTTGCAGTTTTTGTTTTTGTTTATGATTTCAATTTCTGCTTTTTGTTTATGTTTGCAGTTTGAGTTTTGTGCTTTATGATTGCAGTTTCTGCTTTTGTTTATGATTGCAGTTTCTGCATTTTGTTTATATTTGCAGTTTCTGCATTTTGTTTGTGCTTAAAAACTGCAGTTTTTGTTTTTGTTTATGATTGCAATTTCTGCATTTTGTTTATGCTTGCAGTTTCTGTTTTGTGCTTTATGATTGCAGTTTCTGTTTTTGTTTATGATTGCAGTTTCTGTTTTTGTTTATGATTGCAGTTTCTGCATTTTGTTTATGTTTACAGTTTGAGTTTTGTGCTTAAAAACTGCAGTTTCTGTTTTTGTTTATGATTGCAGTTTCTGTATTTTGTCTGTTATTGCAGTTTCTGTTTTTTGTTTCTTATTGCAGTTTATGTTCTGTTTTGCAGATCAACACTAGTGTTGGTGAATCTACAACACCAACACCTCCCCACGAAGGAACTTCGGCTGCAACTCCGGAAGTTGAAGGAAGTCAAGGAAGTCAAGCAACCGAGCTTGAAGATGATGGAAGTGTGGAAAGCATCCTTGAGGCGTTGAAAATGAAAGAAAGGTCATATATTTGGACTCATTTTGAGAGGAATGTGGTGGATGGTAGAATTAAGGGTAAATGTAATTATTGTGGAAAAGATTACTATGCTGATCCTAGGAAGAATGGAACAACCTCCCTTCTAAATCATATGGAAAAGTGTCCAAAGTATCCTCCTAATATTGAGAAGTTGAAAGCTAAAAGGCAAAAGATTTTCTCTTTTGAAAAACCAACTATTGAGTTGTGTACTGTAGAATACACTCAAGAAGAGCTATCTATGTTATATGTAGAGTACATTATATTAGATGAGCTACCATTTTCTCATGTGGAGGGAGAGGGGTTTAGGCGTTTTATGGGTAGAGCTCTTCGTTATTGGAGAATTCCTTCACGTAAAACAATAGCAAAGGATGTCCTTAACCTTTACTTGGGAGAAAAGAAAAAATTGATGGATCAATTGAGTAGATATAGGTTGTCTCTTACAACTGATACATGGACTTCTATTCAAAACATTAATTATATGGTTCTCACTGCATATTTTATTGATGATAATTGGATGTTGCATAAAAGAATTTTAAATTTTTGTGTGATTCCAAATCATAAGGGAGAGGCTATAGCTAAGCTATTGGAGGATTGTTTGTTAGAATGGGGTATAGAGAAGATTCTCACAATCAAAGTTGATAATGCTTCGTCAAATGATATTGCATTGAGGGAGTTGAAGAAGAGGATAGGTGATTGGCGAGTCCCTAATGCATTTTTGCATGGAGGGAAGAATTTGCATGTGAGGTGTGTAGCCCATAGTTTAAACTTGGTTGTGAATGATGGGTTAGGTGTAATGAAAATGACCATTGGGTGCATTCGGAATGCAGTGAGGTATGTTAGGTCCTCCCCACAAAGACTTGATTTTTTTTAAAGAGTGTGTTGAAAGGGTGAAACTAGAGTGCAAAGGGCTTGTGATTTTGGATGTCCTTACTAGGTGGAATTCCACATTCTTAATGTTGGAACGGGCTTTGAAACTCCAAAAAGCTTTTGATAGAATGACAGAAGATGATACCAGTAATTTTTGGGCATGGCTCCAAGGTGACACGAATGAAAAGCCAAAAGAAGGGCCATCGGCAAGTGTTGATTGGAAGAATGGGGAGCAGTTTGCGGAATTTTTAAGACCATTTTATGAAGTCACTTTAAAGGTTTGTTGTTCTAATTCTCCTACTATATATAACACATTTGGTGATTTACTCTCTATTTATGATGTCTTGCAAGAACAATCTAACCCACATTTGTTGGAGATTGCATCACCCATGCAAGATAAGTTTACCAAGTATTGGGGTAGCTTTGAGAAGTTGAATGCCTATTTTTCCTTGGTATTGTTCTTGATCCACATCATAAGCTTGAAAAAGTTGTTGATTATTTTGAGATTCTTTATGGAGATATAGATGAAAAGGTGGAAGCAAACACAAAGGCTGTGAAAGATCTCTTGTATGATATTTAGAAGGTGTATGAGGAAGAGGAAAGGGAAAATGGTGTTAGTAGTCCTCAAGTATCAAATGAGGGGGTCTCTTCTTCAAGTAAGACTCTAACGGAGTTAGAAGAGATTGAAGGAGAAGAGCACAGAAAGCCGAGATCGTAAACAATGATGTGGATATATATATCTTGGAGATCCTATTGAAGGAGATGGTGAAGATTTTGACTTGTTGAATTGGTGGAGAGTGAATGGAGTTTGTAAATATCCTATATTGGCTCGCATTGCAAATGATATTCTAGCTATTCCGGTCTCAACCATAGCTTCGGAATCTTCCTTTAGCATGAGTGGGAGGATTATTGATCCATACCGTAGCTCCCTAAGTCCTAGAATGGTGGAGGCCTTGATATGTACACAAAATTGGCTTAGGAGTGAAAATGTGTATCTACATCATATGCCTACTATTGAGGAGATGGAGTTGTGTGAAGAAGCAGAAAGAGGTAAATGTTCCTATTTTCTTAGTTAAGTTTTTTGGGTTAATGAAGTTGTAATATTTATGTTATATATGATTGTATGTATTTCTTTTCTAATGTTGTTCTTTTTATTATTCTCTTATACAAATGTAGAGATGCTTAAGATGCCATGTGAAGCTGCAGTGGGGAGTTGTCGGAGTGGAATGTTACCTCTAAAGCCGAAAACTTCATCTTTCCAAGCTTGAGATCATGTCATTGCTCTCCTTCATATGTCGATGTTGGTTCATTCTTTAGGGTGATGTTCAATCTTTCTTTCACATTTTTAGTTTGTGAGGTTAGTGTTGATGTAATGATGGACTGTTATAAACTTTAAACTCTATGTTTTTTGACCATTTCATACGTTGATGCTAGAATTTGATAGACTATTGGACTATATTAATTGAATTATATGGACTATGAACTATGGACTATGGAATTATATATTATTATCTATTGAAGTACAAAGATGCATTAGTAAACTTGTAAACTCCTTGTTATAGATTATTATTCTAGGTTTGAAGAAACAAAAACTTCTAGAGTATAATATCAAAGAAGTATATTTGGTAAAAATCTGTAAAAAAAAAAAAAAAAAAAAACCGAAACTGGGCCTAACCCAACCGTGCGGGTCGGTTCGGTTTTCGGTTCTAATTTCTCAAAAAGTAAAAACCGCACCAAACCCAAATTCGGTTTTGGTTTTCAGTTTAGGCTCGGAACCTAACCGATCGGAACTGAACCCACCCCTATATGATATGATGATCTGTCTACTGAAGACTTCACACGAACATCCATCCTTTTGAGCGAACGAAGCAAGAATCGAAAATTAATTCCCGGACTTAGCAAGACAGCAACAACTGCAGCCTCTAGCACTGCTGCTGTTATGGGTCGTCGAAAGGCCGCCCACGTCCCATGTGATGGAGCCTTACATGGTGCCAACCATGAGCATGACGCCATGGTTATTCCTCCTAGTGGCCATAACGGCATACATGCTAATTTTCATGGCTCCAAGTCCATGATGGGAGATGTAGTTACACATTTTGGTTCTAATAGCGCTACAGACGCTCAGGCCCAACCAAAATCCTTATTGGTTGATTCTAAGGCCTCTCGCTCATTTTACAAAGCCCGTTCCTTAAGGGAAGTTAGGACTGAGACCGTCCTATGCAAAAGATATGAAAATACTCATTCTGTTTTTCCATCGAATCCGTGGGGATTCTGTGGACTGATTTAACCAACTTGCGGACGTTTAAATATCTTATAATGTTAGTTGACACGCAAATACGCTGGTCACGTGTGATGCTATTGTCCACCTATAAATGCTGCTCTACTACCCTCCTAGTACATATCTTATGATAACGGGCTCACTCCCCGTATCATCCTATTCAGGCAGTTGAATTTGACTATGCTAGAGAGTTTACATCAAAGACTTTAGATGGTTATTGAAATGGGATTGATGTTGGACATCACATTCCCATGAACACACCCAAATGGTCTTCGAAAATGACTACGATGGTAGTCCGAACATTGGTAATGCGCACCAATCTCCTTATTTCCGCTTGAGGTGATGCAATATCGCGTGCAGCTATGCTAATTCATCTACGACCTACCACCACTCAATGTATCTCTGCATTACAACTAGTGACTGGGTACAAGTATTTTGTACTTACGCACATTTGAGTAAGCCATTTATGTGCAAATTGCACCACCATAGCTCATTATGATAGGTCCTTACAGACGAGTGAGCAACTCAGTTGGATTTGAGACTTCAACAATCGTCCGCCACTTAATGCCATTACAAGGCGATTTCCTTACCGCTAGATTTGCGGATGTCACTTTGATGAGACAGTCTTCCTGTCGTTAGGGGGAGATAAGAACACTAATGTTTAGCAAGAACAACAAGAATTGTCATGGTCTGTTCCCACTATGTCTCATCTCGATTCCTACTAAAGTGACGAGATCACACTTGTGCTACAAATATACCTGCAAGGAAGTATGTCCATACGAGAGGATGTAGTGCCACCCTACACGGAGGTATGCAGGGCGCTAACGCTATAAAGAGTGGCACTCTGGAATTACAGGCCATGGCCCCAGCTAGGATACATTGGAGGCCTGTGGGTTCGAAAGATACCTTGGCACACCAATCCTTGGATCATTGACACTCAAAATCTGTCTCATGAGTATCTTCCGGATTGTGGTTATCGTTGGGGGATGCCTCAACGTCAGAACCTATTCCTGAGAATATAGAGCTCTATGAAAATTACACTAGTGTACATGAGACGTGGGATAGAAACTCCATCATAATTGATGATGTAATCACGTATTTCGTTGTACATGAGTTTGTTGAGTCTGTTGATATCTAACCACGCTTCGTTGATGGATGAATACCAACGTAGAGAAATTTGGCCCAAATGGAAAGATGCGATCCAGGTTAAGTTGGATTCTCTAACGAAGAGGAAGGTTTTTGTGCCAGTGATGCCAATACCTCCTAAAATAAAACCTATTGACTAATGAGACTTCGTTAGAATGCGTGATGAGAAAAAAAGATAGTAATCTCGCCTTATGGCACAAGGTTTCTCTTAAAACGCCCTGGAATCAACTACGATGAGACCTATTCTCTCGTAATAGATGTCATTGTACTCCACTACCTTGTCAGTTTGGTAGTTTCCAAATAACTGAACATGCAGCTTACAAATGTGGTCATTACATATCTCTATGGGGATCTAAATACAGAATGTCCATGAAGATTCATGGTGAACTTCACTTGTCCAAGTCAAGTGGCTCTAGACCACAGAGCGCGTTTGCAACAAGGTTGAAACGCTCACTAAAGTGACTACTTGATTGGGAAGGGATATGCCGGTGCGTTTTCGTAACAAGTTACGGATTCTATAGCGGTTCATGTTGGACATGATCTTCATTGGAAACCCTTAAAGAGTTAAGGAAAACCGCTGAACACTTGAAATTCTATTTTGAGATGAAGGATTTTGGGAGAACACGAGTATATCTTGGTTTGAAACTTGAGCCTCGTGTTAAGAGATGCTTAGGCATTTTGACAAGATCAAGCCTCCAAGCACCCCCATAATCTTCCATAGTTTTGATCCTGAAAAGGATCCTCTTTGTCCGTAAGATGATGGAGAAGATGTGCTAGAGACGGAAGTGCCCTACATAAAGGTGCATTATTGTACTTAGCTCCATGCACAAGACCTACATCTTATATGTTGTGAATTTGTTAGCTAAGGTATAGCTCTGCGCCAACATGATGCCATTAGATTGGTGTAAAAGATATATTTCGATACTAGAGATGTACGATTGATATAGGCATGCTTTATCCCTATAGAGAAATGATGGATTCGGATCCATCACACACCAGGAACGCCGCCAACACTGGCCTGCGTCCCCTCTCCCCATCCCAAAATGAAGTTAGTGTTTTGGAAGGTTTTGCTGATATTGGGTGTCTCTCTGACCCACAAAAAAGTCATTTCCAAGCTGGTTAAGTATTCACCATAGGTAAAGACCATGATATCTTGGAGGTTTACAAAATAGACCCTAGTCGCTATATCTTCGAACAGTGCAGAGATTATTGCTCTTCACGAAGAGGTTCGTGAATGTATATGGATTAGACCCATAATTATGCATGTTTGAGAAATTGTGGTTTTAAGTCTGCCACTGATGAGCCTACAAGCATTTAGAATAATGCTGCTTGTTTTGAACAAATAAAGCAAGGCTACACCAAAACCGACAACACTAAGGATAATCAGCAACAACAGACTCTCCTCAGATCAAAGTGAACTAGGTTCAATCTGAAGACAGTGTGGCAAACTTGCTCACTAAGTCATTGCCTAAATTCCACTTTCGAGAAACATGTTGGTGGCATCATTTGCGGAAGTTATCCGAACTCTCATGACCGTAGTCATCAGGGGGAGATGCAGACATCAGGGGGAGATGTCTACATGTATGGTTTTGAAACGTGAAGGGTGTGTTGTGCTATTTTTCTCCTTCGACCGAGGTTATTTTTGTCCCACTGGGTTTTTGTTACTCTGCAAGGTTTTTAGCGAGGCAACGAAAGAAGCACCGCTTTTGGGCAACACAAGGGGGAGTGTTTAAGGAAATCTGTATTTTGTGTTTGGCCCAAACTCTAGGTTACTTGACCTAGTGGTAATAGGGTTACATTAGAATGATCTAGATTCCTATTCAATGTACGATTACTTTCCTTGTACAATTTAGATTCTATGCATTGTAATCCTCTATATAAAGAGGCTCCTATTATCAATGAGTATATACAACAAAGTCCTCTCAATTTTAGTTTCTTTACAACAGAATGGACGCAATGGTCAGTCCCTGCCAAGCTAAGTTTACTCTATTCCACACTTCACATGCTTAGGGGTAGCTGAAAAATAAATGCAAACTGTCTTCATAGTTATGTGCATGTAAGTTGCATTCCAAACTGCCATTGACCCTTAGTACTAAGGCTAACCCGTGTAGGTAGAATATTGCTTACCAATCTCCAAGCATGCAAAGCCACCTTACCGTAAAATTGAGCATTCCAAATGGCCTTCCACACCACCCTCAAGGGATCCATAGGTGGCTTAGGAGTAAGAACTAAACCAAGTGCTAGGTCTTTTGCTACATAATAAGCAATATTAGTTGTAAAGAAACCTTTCTTGTTAAATGCCAAACTGTTTAAGAACAAGCTAAATTGACAGAGAGAGAGAGAGTAATATTTCAGAGAGAATGAAGATTTCAAGTGTGTTTATTCATCTCATACAATGGGGTATTTATAGGGATACATTTGTAGTGTGAAAGCTCAAAGAGAAAATCAAAATGATAACCATCTTGATGATGAATTCTGCCATACTTGTTGCCCCTTGGAAAAGCATGTTTACATAAGTCTTCATACACTCAAGTACCTATGTTTATACATTCAAGTACATATCTATACATTTTAAGTATTTGTTACATGATATAGACATACATAGTATTATACATTTATACTACAACACTCCCCCTTGGATATTTCATGTTCAATAGTATTGTGTTGGTGGTACGCTTCGAAGTTGCCTCGTTAAAAGCCTTGCCAAGTAATAAAACCATGTGGGAAAAAACAACCTTGGTCGAAAGGGAAAAAGAGCACAACACTCGTTGAGTGTGAAGTAAGTTTCTGGATACTCCCCCTAATTTAGACTCCCCTTGAAGATCGTGGGAGTTCGGATATCCTCCTCAATCCGATGCTCCTTACATGTTTCTCGAAAGGGGATTTTGGTAGTGACTTAGTAAATAAGTCAGCTACATTATCTTCTGATCAGATTTGATTTACTTCAATATTTAGAAGTGTTTGTTGTTGCTGACTATAGAAGAATTTCGGCGATATATGCTTGGTATTGTCACCCTTGATGAAACCTAATTTCATTTGCTCAATACAAGCTGCATTATCCTCGTAAATGCATGTAGGTTCATTTGTGGTAAATTTCAAACCACAAGTTCCTCGAATGTGTCTATTTACAGACCTTAGCCATATGCACTCACGCACGGCTTCATGTAGTGCAATAATCTCTGCATGATTTGAAGAAGTAGCAACAAGAGTCTGTTTTGTAGATCTCCAAGATATGGCAGTGCTTCCCATGGTAAAGACATAACCTGTTTGGGAGCGACCTTTGTGAGGGTCAGAGAGATACCCTGCATCAGCAAAGCCAATCAGAACATCATTATCATTTTGATGGAGGGGAGGAGGAGAACGTCGGTCACTATGGATAGTGTTGCCGGCGTTCACATTTCTTTTCTCTCTGTAGGGATAGAACAAGCCCATATCGATCGTACCTTTTAGGTATCGAAGGATTGTCTTTATACCAATCCAATGGCGGCGTGTTGGCGCAGAACTATGTCGAGCTAACAAGTTTACTGCAAATGAGATATCCGGTCTTGTGCATTGAGCTAAATACAATAATGAGCCTATCACACTTATATATGGTATTTCTTCCTCTAATAAATCTTCGTCCTCATCCCTTGGACGAAACAGATCTTTCATGGGCTCAAGACTATGGTTGATCATGGGAGTACTCACAGGCTTTGCTTTATCTTCATTAAAGCGCCTTAGTAACTTTTGAGTATATGTTGACTGATGGATCATAATCCCATCATTACGGTGCTCGAGTTCTATTCCGAGACATAACCGTGTTTTCCCGAGATCTTTCATCTCAAATTCAGATTTCAAATATGTAGCAGTTTCTTTTAACTCATTTATAGTTCCAATTAGGTTTTTGTCATCGACATAAACTGCTATAATTGCAAATCCGTATCTTGTCCTTTTAATGAACACGCAAGGGCATATTTCATTGTTAACATATCCCTTCTCAATCAAGTAGTCACTTAGACGGTTGTACCACATCTGTCCGGATTGTTTCAATCCATATAGTGAGCATCTTAATCTTATTAGAAACGCACTCCGTGGTTTAGAGTCACTTGATTTGGGTAATTGAAGTCCATCTGGAACCTTCATATATATATATCTCTGAATCTAGATCCCCATAGAGATATGCTGTAACTACATCCATGAGCTGCATGTCAATTTTTTCGGAAACTACCAAACTGACAAGGTAGCGGAACGTTATAACGTCCATTACGGGAGAATATGTCTCCTAGTAGTCGATTCCAGGGGGTTGTGAGAAACCTTGCGCCACAAGACGGGCTTTGTATCTAACAACCTCATTTTTCTCATTACGCTTTTTAACAAAAACCTATTTATGGCCAACATGTTTTATATTTGGTGGTGTCAGTGTTATAGACCCAAATACCTGTCTATTTATTAGTGAATCCAATTCAGTCTGGATCGCATCTTTCCATTTGGACCAATCTGCTCTTCGTTGACATTCTTCAACGGAGCGAGGTTCGATATCATCGTATTCTATAATTCTTTTTGCAATATGATATGCAAAGGCATCATTAATAGCCATAGAATTTCTGTCCATAATTACATGTATATTAGTGTAATTCATGGAGATCTCTCTGATCTCTGGAATTGGTTCTACCATTGGAGCGTCCTCCAATGATGTCTCTTGGACATAACCATAATCCGGAATTTTTTCATGAGATGGATTATTTGTATCGATGATTAATGAATTATTTTGTGTCAAGCTCGCTTTCTTTCTTGGGAGAGAATCCATCAAGCCTATGGGCCTCCCGCGCTTCCTGGCAGGAGCCATGAGTCTAGCCACTGCATCACCCATAGAGGGGATGTCATGTCCTTTAGTTTTAGGGACATCAATCTTTACAGGTATGTTTGCAGCAGGTATATGTGATCTTGTCACTTTAGCGATATCAGAAAACGCATCAGGCATTGATTCTGCTATGTTCTGAAGATCGAGAATCCTCTGCACTTCTATTTCAGACTGTGTGGTTCGGGGATCAAGATGAGACAAAGTGGGGACAGACCACGACAATTCCTGTATTTTCTATTGAACATTAGTGTTCTTGTCTCCCCCTAATGATGGGAAGGCTGTCTCATCAAAGTGACAATCCGCAAATCTAGCGGTAAATAGATCACCTATCAAGAGCTCTATGTAGCGGATAATGCTTGGGGAATCATATCCAACATAAAGGCCTAAGCGTCTTTGAGGGCCCATTTTGGTGCGCTGTGGCGGCGCAATTAGCACATAGACTGCACACCCAAATATGCATAAGTGTGAGACATCAGGCTCATACCCAGTCACCATCTGGGACACAGAAAATGGTTGGGTGGCAGTGGGTCTCAGACGAATAAGCACAGCTGCATGTAATATTACATAGCCCCAAGCAGAAATAGGGAGATTGGTGAGCATAACCAATGCCCTGGCAACCATTTGAAGTCTTTTAATGGCAGCTTCACTTAATAGGATGATCAGGGTGGTGAGCCCTTAACTTAATGATTTGTGCTAGGAGTTTAGCAAATGCAGCATTTCTTGTGGATAAGAGCATGACATGTGACCAACGTGTCGATGCATCAACAAACACCATAAAATATCTAAATGGTCCTCAAGTTGGTTGGATAGGTCCATAAATATCACCTTGTATTCTTTGTAAGAATGGTATATTTTCTTTAGTGTCCTTTGCATAAGATGGTCTTGATCCTACCTTTGCTAGAGAGCAAGCTTTGCAAAACGAATGATATTCTTTAGAAGTAACTCTTTGGAGCAATGTTTGGTTCGTACTTCTTTTCGTTTTGAAGAATGGATGTCCGTGTGAAGTTTTTAATATACGGAGCATCATATCACAACATGGATGTCCCAAACGGTCGTACCAAAGCTTGTATGTGTTAGGATCCCATAAATTGTCATTCATGACATGGTTGGATTCAATGACTCTAATAGTGGTTGCATACAATCCTTTAGAGTGACACTTACGTTTCTCTAATACTCGTGTATTTTCGTAGTTTTTAGAGGTGATGCAAAGGAACTCTTGTCCATTCTCACAATGTGTTTCCACATGAAAATCATTGGCTCTTATGTCTTTAAAGCTTAATAGGGTCCTTCCAGTCCTTGGAGCATATAGAGGTTTGGCGACATTAACATTTGTGCCATTTGGTAACAAAAATTGAGCTGGTCCTCGACCATGAGTCAATTGTGATGGTCCTGCCATCGTAGTTACTGAGGATCGACTAGGGGTCATCCATAAAAATAATTGCCTATGTCATAATATAGTATATGTGGTGCCACTATCAAGAAGGCATTCCAATTCTCCGGAAAACATACTGAAAAAGAATAAAGTTCGGAATATTAACACATGTCCATGACATTGAATGATAATGCGATACTTTATTAATAGGGAAAATAGCTAATGATTACATCAAAGTTTTTCATAAGTCTATTCCAAATATCAAACTTTAGACAAATTGTTATCACTCAGTCTGTTTGGTAATTCCAATAAAATTTGACCAGGAAAGTAGAGAGATGTTAGTGGAGCGAGGCTCGCTTAAATACCCCGATCTCAATTGCTTTCCTAGACATCATACTTCATTGGGTACGTCACATAAGAAGGAGTTTAATACATTTTTTATTTATTGACTAAGGCATATTTGCCATTCTTGGAAAATAGAAAGAGGATTATTCTAATCAAAGTCTGTGGCATCCTCGTGCTTTTCATTTACAGCTCTGAAGTCCTCAACGGTGAGATTGACATCTTCACTATTTTCATCTTCGGCAAGGTTGGCTTCTTGCTCTCTTGCTTCCCTGTGCTCCTTGTAGCGTGCAGCTAATTGGGTACATGCATGACATTGTTTAAACCAATACTCGATTGATCCACATCGATGGCACATGTCATTGTGGTTACCTCCCTTCATTTGAGGTGCAGGTTGTGCAGGTTGTGCATGTAGTGGATATTCTCTAGGAGGGTTGCTGCTACTACCACGACGCATGGTGCCACCTCCACGGCTCATGGTGCTATTTCCACGGCCGGTGTTGCCATATCTCCCTCTTCTACGTGTGGAGTTTCCATCATGTGTGCCCGCTCTAAAGTGGCGGTTTCCTTCTTTATTAGGGTGGTTATATGGACCTGTTCCTCCTTCATGTCCCCTATTATTCGGGTACACATGTCCCCTATTGCTAGGGTACCACTCTTTGTGCCCTCTCTTGGGTGCATTATAATTTGCCTCATGAACGCTCTTGGTTCCAATAGGTCTTGAATTATAATTCTTTACGAGAATGTTGTCGTGCTTTTTAGCTACCGACAAAACATTAATGAGGTCATTGAACCTCGTAATTCGTCCAGCATTTACTTCATTGCGATATTGCTTTGATAGCAAAATTACTGCAACGGGGAAGGTGGAGAGAGTTTTCTCAATTAGCTCTTCTTCTATGAGGGGTTTTTGACAGAACCTCAACATGGATTTGAGACGAAGAGCTTCTGAATTGTATTCAGCAATAGACTTGAAGTTGGAGAAGCGTACATCGTTCCACTGAACCTTTAAGTCAGGGAGGAGGGAATCTTGGATATTGTTAAAGCGCTATTGTAGCGCCTCCTATAAATCCTTTGCATCTTTGATGGACATGTGCTCTAATCTAAGTGCTTTGTCCATATGACGTCGCATCAAGACGATTGCTTGTGCATGCCTCTTGGGTGTTCGAGGGAACGTAAGGGCCGGGTCTGGTGCATGGATGATTGGCAATATCCCTTTCTATGTGAGATGGTTCTCAACGTTGGTTTTCCAGCTATGGTAATCCGAACCTGTTGAGTCAAGGATTTGAAAATTGAGTCTAGGTTCATTCGAAATCCTTGAAGATAAGAAGAAAATATTAGTTTCGGAGTTTAAACTTCCACAAAAAATAATAAGATTTCTGAGCTATGCTACCAAGAAATCAATTTCCAAGAATCATTGTGAACACTCTTAGTTCATTGATTACAAACGCTCTTAGTTCGTTTTGCTTGAATTTCTATAATTCCGTTTTTGATTGTAGGTTCCCGAGAAAAAGGAAAAAGGAGAGAAAATGAATAAAAACTCAAAAACGGGAACTTTTAGTAAAGAATACCTTGAAATAGTGTTGCCGGAAAATTTGGCCTGAAAAATTATCGGAGGTGATCGGACTTTTCGACACTTTTCCGGCGACTTTTCGCACGATTTTTCTCAACTTTTTCCAACGATCCTTCCGATCACCTCCGATAATTTTTCCAGTCAAAATTTCCGGCAACACTATTTCAAGGTATTCTTTACTAAAAGTTCCCGTTTTTTGAGTTTTTATTTATTTTCTCTCATTTTTCCTTTTTCTCGGGAACTTACAATCAAAAGCGGAATTATAGAAATTCACGCCAAACGAACTAAGAGTGTTCGTAATCAATGAACTAAGAGTGTTCACAATGATTCTTGGAAATTGATTTCTTGGTAGCATAACTCGGAAATCTTATTATTTTTCATGGACGTTTTAACTCCGAAACTAATATTTTCTTCTTATTTTCAAGGATGTCGAATGAACCTATACTCGATTTTCAAATCCTTGACTTAACCGGTTCGGATTACCATAGCTGGAAAACCGACGTTGAGAACCATCTCACATCGAAGGGGATATTGCCCATCATCCATGCACCAGACCCGGCCCTTGTGTTCCCTCAAACACCCATAGAGGCATGCACAAGCAATCATCTTGATGCGACGTCATATGGTCAAAGCACTCAGACTAGAGTACATGTCCATCAAAGATGCAAAGGATTTATGGGAGGTGCTACAAGAACGTTTTAACAATATCCAAGATTCTCTCTTCCCTAACTTGAAGGTTCAGTGGAACGATGTACACTTCTCAGACTTCAAGTATATTGCTGAGTACAATTCAGAAGCTCTTCGTCTAAAGTCCATGTTGAGGTTCTGTCAAAAATCCCTCACAGAAGAAGAGCTAATTGAGAAAACTCTCTCCACCTTCCCCGTTGCAGCAATCTTGCTATCAAAGCAGTATCGAACTGAAGTAAATGCGGGACGAATTACGAGGTTCAATGAGCTCATAAATATTTTATCGGTAGCCGAAAAGCACGACAACATTCTCGTAAAGAATTATAATTCAAGACCCATTGGAACCAAGAGCGTTCGTGAGGCAAATTATAATGCACCCAAGAGAGGGCACAAGGAGCGGTACCCCAGCAATAGGGGACATGTGTACCCTAATAATAGGGGACATGTGTACCCTAATAATAGGGGACATGAAGGAGGAACAGGTTCATATAACCGCCCCAATAAAGAAGGAAACCGCAACTTTAGAGCGGGCACACGTGATGACAACTCCACACGTGGAAGAGGGAGATATGGCAACACCGGCCATGGAAATAGCACCATGAGCTGTCGAGGTCGTACCATGCGTCGTGGTAGTAGCAGCAACCCTCCTAGGGAATATCCACAACGTGCACAACGTGCACAACCTGCATCTCAAATGAAGGGAGGGAACCATAATGACATGTGTCATAGATGTGGATCAATCGAGCATTGGTTTAAACAATGCCATGCAAGTACCCAATTAGCTGCACGCTACAAGGATTACAAGGAAGCAAGAGAGCAAGAGGCTAACCTTGCTGAAGATGAAAATAGTGAAGATGTCAATCTCACCGTTGAAGAGCACGAGGATGCCACAGACTTTGATTAGAATAATCCTCTTTCTATTTTACAAGAATGGCAAATGTGCCTTAGTCAATAAATAACAATTGTATTAAACTCCTTCTTATGTGGCGTACCCAATGAAGTATAATATCTAGGAAAGCAATTGAGATCAGGGTATTTAAGCGAGCCTCGCTCCACCAACATCTCTCTACTTTCTTGGTCATATTTCATTGGAATTACTAAACGGATTGAGTGATAACAATTTGTCTAAAGTTTGATATTTGGAATGGACTTATGAATAACTTTGATGTAATCATTGGCTATTTCCCCTATTAATAAAGTATCGCATTCAATGTCATGGACATGTGTTAATATTCTGAACTTTATCCCTTTCAGTATGTTTTCCGGAGAATTGGAATGCCTTCTTGATAGTGGCACCACACATACTCTATTGCGACATAGGCAATTATTTTTATGGATGACACCTAGTCGATCCTCAATAACTACGATGGCAGGACCATCACAATTGATTCATGGTCGAGGACCAGCTCAATTTTTGTTACTAAATGGCACAAATGTTAATGTCGCCGAAGCTCTATATGCTCCAAGTGCCGGAAGGACCCTATTAAGCTTTAAAGACATAAAAGCCAATGATTTTCATGTGGAAACATATTGTGAGAATGGACAAGAGTTCCTTTGCATCACCTCTAAAAACTACGGAAATACACGAGTTTTAGAGAAACTTATGTGTCACTCTAGTGGATTGTATGCAACCGCTATTAGAGTCATTGAATCCAACCATGTCATGAATGACAATTTATGGGATCCTGACACATACAAGCTTTGGCACGACCGTTTGGGACATCCAGGTCTTGACATGATGCTCCGTATATTAAAAACTTCCCACGGACATCCATTCTTCAAAACGAAAAGAAGTACGAACCCAACATTGGTCCAAAGAGTTACTTCTAAAGCATATCATTCGTTTTGCAAAGCTTGCTCTTTAGCAAAGGTAGGATCAAGACCATCCTTTGCAAATGACACTAAAGAAAATATACCATTCTTACAAAGAATACAAGGTGATATTTGTGGACCTATCCAACCAACTTGCGGACCATTTAGATATTTTATGGTGTTGGTTGATGCATCGACACGTTGGTCACATGTCATGCTCTTATCCACAAGAAATGCTGCATTTGCTAAACTCCTAGCACAAATCATTAAGTTAAGGGCTCACCACCCTGATCATCCTATTAAGTCAATTCGTCTTGACAATGCTGGAGAATTTACATCAAGAACCTTTGATGATTATTGCATGTCCATTGGGATTGAGGTCGAACACCCTGTCCCTCATGTACACACCCAAAATGGACTCACAGAAGCTGCCATTAAAAGACTTCAAATGGTTTCCAGGGCATTGGTTATGCGCACCAATCTCCCTATTTCTGCTTGGGGTTATGAAATATTACATGCAGCTGTGCTTATTCGTCTGAGACCTACTGCCACCCAACCCTTTTCTGCGTCCCAAATGGTGACTGGGTATGAGCCTAATGTCTCACACTTATGCATATTTGGGTGTGCAGTCTATGTGCCAATTGCGCCGCCACAGCGCACCAAAATGGGTCCTCAAAGATGCTTAGGCCTTTATGATGGATATGATACTCCAAGCATTATCCGCTACATAGAACCCTTGACAAGTGATCTATTTACCGTTAGATTTGCGGATTGTCACTTTGATGAGACAGTCTTCCCGTCATTAGGGGGAGACAAGAACATTAATGTTCAACAGAAAAGACAGGAATTGTCGTGGTCTGTCCCCACTTTGTCTCATCTTGATCCCCGAACCACACAGTCTGAAATAGAAGTGCGGAGGATTCTCGATCTTCAGAACGTAGTAAAATCAATGCCTGATGCGTTTTCTGATATCGCTAAAGTGACAAGATCACACATACCTGCTGCAAACGTACCTGCAAGGATTGATGTTCCTAAAACTAAAGGACATGACATCCCCTCTATGGGTGATGCAGTGGCTAGACCCATGGCTCCTGCCAGAAAGCGCAGGAGGCCTATAGGTTCGATGGATTCTTGCCCAAGAAAGAAAGCGAGCTTGACACAAAATAATCCATTAATCATCGATACAAATAATCCATCTCATTAAAAAATTTTGGATTATGGTTATGTCCAAGAGACATCATTGGAGGACGCTCCAATAGTAGAACCAATTCCAGAGAATAGAGAGATCTCCATGAATTACAGTAGTATACATGTAATTATGGACAGAAATTCTATGGCTATTGATGATATTGCAAAAGGAATTATAGAATACGATGATATCGAACCTCACTCCGTTGAAGAATGTCAACGAAGAGCAGATTGGTCCAAATGGAAAAATGCAATCCTGACTGAATTGGATTTACTAAAAAAGAGAAAGGTATTTGGGTCTATAACACTGACACCACCAAATATAAAACCTGTTGGCCATAAATGGGTCTTTGTTAGAAAGCGTAATGAGAAAAATGAGGTTGTTAGATACAAAGCTCGCCTTGTGGCGCAAGGTTTCTCACAACACCCTGGAATCGACTACGAGGAGACATATTCTCCCTTAATGGACGTTATAACGTTCCGCTACCTTGTCAGTTTGGTAGTTTCCGAAAAATTTGACATGCAGCTCATGGATGTGGTTACAGCATATCTCTATGGGAATATAGATTCAGAGATATATATGAAGGTTCAAGATGGACTTCAATTACCCAAATCAAGTGGCTCTAAACCACGGAGCGTGTTTTCAATAAAATTAAGACACTCACTATATGGATTGAAATCCGGATGGATGTGGTATAACCGTCTAAGTGACTACTTGATTGGGAAGGGATATATTAACAATGAAATATGCCCTTGCGTGTTCATTAAGAGAACAAGATCCGGATTTGCAATTGTAGCAGTTTATGTTGGTGACATGAACCTAATTGGAACTCTAGGTGAGTTAAAAGAAACTGCTACATATTTGAAGTCTGAATTTGAGATGAAAGATCTCAGGAAAACACGGTTTTGTCTTGGAATAGAACTCGAGCACCGTAATGATGGGATTATGATCCATCAGTCAGCATATACTCAAAAGTTACTAAGGCGCTTTAATGAAGATAAAGCAAAGCCTGTGAGTACTCCCATGGTCAACCGTAGTCTTGAGCCCATGAAAGATCCGTTTCGTCCAAGGGATGAGGACGAAGATTTATTAGAAGCTGAAATACCATACCTAAGTGCGATAGGCGCATTATTGTATTTAGCTCAATGCACAAGACCGGATATCTCATTTGCAGTAAACTTGTTAGCTCGACATAGTTCTGCACCAACACGCCGCCATTGGATTGGTATAAAGACAATCCTTCGATACCTAAAAGGTACGATCGATATGGGCTTGTTCTATCCCTACAGAGAGAAAAGAAATGTGAACGCCGGCAACACTATCCATAGTGACCGACGTTCTCCTCCTCCCCTCAATCAAAATGATAATGATGTTCTGACGGGTTTTGCTGATCCAGGGTATCTCTCTGACCCTCATAAAGGTCGCTCCCAAACAGGTTATGTCTTTACCATGGGAAGCACCGCGATATCTTGGAGATCTACAAAACATACTCTTGTTGCTACTTCCTCAAATCATGCAGAGATTATTGCACTACATGAAGCCGTGCGTGAGTGCATATGGCTAAAGTCTATAAATAGACACATTCGAGGAACTTGTGGTTTGAAATTTACCGCAAATGAACCTACATGCATTTACGAGGATAATGCAGCTTGTATTGAGCAAATGAAATTAGGTTTCATCAAAGGCGACAATACCAAGCATATATCGCCGAAATTCTTCTACAATCAGCAACAACAAACACTTCTAAATATTGAAGTAAATCAAATCCGATCAGAAGATAATGTAGCTGACTTATTTACTAAGTCACTACCAAAATCCCCTTTTGAGAAACATGTAAGGAGCATTGGATTGAGGAAGATATCCGAACTCCCACGATCTTCAAGGGGAGTCTAAATCATGGGGAGTATCCAGAAACATACTTCACACTCAACGCGCGTTGTGCTCTTTTTCCCTTTCGACCAAGGTTGTTTTTCCCACAGGGTTTTATTACTTGGCAAGGTTTTTAACGAGACAACTTCGAAGCGCACCACCAACACAATACTATTGAACATGAAATATCCAAGGGGGAGTGTTGTAGTATAAATGTACAAATACTATGTATGTCTATATCATGTAAACAAATATGTAAAGTATTTGGATAGGTACTTGAGTGTATAATCATAGGTACTTGAGTGTATGAAGACTTATGTAACATGCTTTACCAAAGAGCAATAAGCATGGCAGAAAATCATCATCAAGATGGTTATCATTTTGGTTTTCTCTTTGAGCTTTCATACTTCAAATGTATTCCTATAAATACCCCTTTGTATGAGATGAATAAATTACTTGAAATCTCCATTCTCTCTAAAATATTACTCTCTTTCTGTGTGTCAATTCCTCTTGTTCTTAAACAGTTTTAGTATTTGAGATTTGAAAATCTCCAATCATGCGCTCCTTGCTAAGACACTTGACATGCTCGTGTCTCTGCTTTCTCTCTCTCGTTAGCAGATTATTTCGAGTGTAGCATTTTTTCGAGTACATAATGGGGCTAATTCAACATAATAATAACATAGCCAAACACCTTCACATACGAACCTGAAGATTACGATCACCATATTCAAGCAATTAACTCGGTTAAAATGACTTCAATGGCTCTCGTTAACTGTTCAAATTTGTCTTGCTGGCAACTAAGTTGACTAGGCTATATTAATGATCCTTATTAATTTAGTACATCAACACCTGCCCAATAAATTTGGTGCAGAATAATCAGTGCATGTTTTTATGGCATCTGATAAAGTTGTCGAACAAATTGATTAAGCTAGGGAAGACTAAGTGTAATAAGCAATGAGGGATTTTTTTTTTTTTTTTTTTTTTGAATAGAAGAATTATCTTTATTGATGGCCAATTAGCACTGTTGATTACAATCAAAGTTCAGAACATCCAGAATGCAATCTGGAGGTACATTACACCAAATAGCACTATATTTGTCATCAAAAGCTAAATTAGCTAGCATGTGAGCCACAGCGTTGCATGATCTTGGTGTAAAGTTGATTTGCACATCTGTTCGAGGCCTTAAGGCTATCTGTGTGTCATCTATAATAGCAGCAAATTCGAGTAAATCGTACCTTGGATTAGCTATGTCCATGGTGGCCTCAAGATAATCTGTCTCTAACACGATGCCTTGATTTGGAAAGACTGCAAGGATTGTAGACCGTGATTGCCATCAGTTCAACTTGCTTAGCGGTAGCTACATTGCAAACTGGAAGCGCAAAGGCCTCTTTGAAGTTGCCCTGTGCATCACGTAACACACCACCAATTCCACCCTTGGTTTGATCTGGAAGAAAACTCCCATCAAGATTGAGCTTCCAGTTACCGTTTTCAGCCGGCTTCCATCTTCTTCTTATTTTGGTTGCCTGCTGCACAGTTTGCCAGGCTGTCCGAAACTCTTCTAACCATGATAGAGCCCCAAAGACAATGTCGGATTGTGAATAAGCTGTTCCATGCCATAACTTGTTGTTTCTGTTTTTCCAAATGGCCCAAAGAATCATCAGTAGCTTCTCGAATGTATCTTGCTGCATATTCAAGGCATGGTCCAGGCACCATTCTTTGAAATTAATGTTAGGGAGTAGAGTACTTTGCAGATTAAAAAGGGAGACAGAGAGAATAGCCTGAGCTAAAGGACATTTGCAGAATACATGAGCACTGTCTTCAAATCTTGCTGGGGAGAATAAGCAGCCTGTCTCACCCGGCCTGAAGGCCTTTTCTAGTCAAAGGTGCCTTGGGGTAGGGAGAAGATCATTACAGGCCCTCCACATGCATATCTGACCCTTCCCTGGAACTTTAGTGTGCCAAATGCGTTTCCAAAGTGGTTTATAGGGGTCTCCTTGAGACGTAGATGAGAACACAGAGCCAAGTACCTTTTCTCTTGCTATCCAATACGCAGAGTTGACCGAGTAGAAGCCTCTTTTTTCAGGTTTCCAAAACATTCGATCACCAGTATGTCTTCTAGCCAAGAGAATACATAGTATCTTCTCGGCAATAGAAGTAGGGAAGGCTTGCCTGACAATAGCTTCATTCCATCTTCTGGTAGTACTCTCAATTAGATCAGAAACCCTTTCCAAATTGCAATCTGATGGTTTGTGGATGAGATGGTGTGGACATTGTGGAATCCATTTATCTTTCCACATATTGATGCTACTACCATAACCTACATGCCAAGCAACTCCAGCTTGCAATATAGGTATGCCCTGCAATAGACTCCTCCAAGAGAAAGATGGGTTGTCTCCCAATTCTGCTTCCCAAAATGAAGTATAAGGATCATAACGAGCCTTGAAGATTTGTGCTATTAGAGAATCCGGATTGGTGACAACCCTCCAACATTGTTTAGCAAGCATAGCTAAATTATAAGCATAAATATTTTTAAAACCCACACCTCCTTCATTCTTGGTGAGACACATCCTCTCCCAACTTCTCCAGTAAATCTTCTTTTTTACCTCCGTGTCACCCCAAAAGAAAGATGCACATAGTTGGTGTATATCATCACACAATTCCTTAGGCAAGAAGTAACAATTCATTGCATACAATGACATAGTTTGTGCCACTGCTTTGATTAGAGTTTCTTTGCCAGCTGAGCTCAAAATCTTTGACTTCCAACTGATAAATTTCTTGGAGAGTTAGCAGTTTTGGATTTCCCTACTCTTTTGGGGACCCATATACTTGTCATGCTCCTTGACACATTTAACTTCCAATATGCTTGCCAAAGTATGCTGCTTGGACTGGTTTACATTGTTACTGAACGCAACACTACTCTTTTGGAAATTTACTTTCTGCCCCGAAGCCCTCTCATAAATGTCAAGAAGATTCCGAAATTGGGTACATTCTTCCTCATTGGCTGTTCCAAACAGAAAACTGTCATCTGCAAAGAACAAGTTACAAAAGCTTTGGTGCTTGAGCGGCCATTTAGTGACCGACAATCCTATGCTCAGCACTGCCCTAGTGATTAATGTAGAAAGTCCTTCTGCACACATGATGAGCAGGTAATATGACAATGGATCACCTTGTCTAATGCCTCTAGTTGGGGAAATCAAAGGTGATGGCTCTCCTTGAATCAAAAGAGAATACTTCACTTTGGTAACACGTCATGATCATTTGAACCCACTGAGGCAAGAAACCAAGCTTTCTTAGCATGGCTTCTAGAAAGCTCATTCATGTCTGTCATATGCTTTGCTGATGTCCAACTTTAGTGAGAAAAAACCTGCTTTCTGATTTCTCAATTGGTGCATGAAATGTGCTGTTTCTGCAGCTACAAGGGTGTTGTCTGAAATTGATCTCCCTGGCACATAAGCACTTTGTAATGGGGAGATAATTTCCAGTAGCCAAAACTTGAGCCTGTTTGCCACAACCTTAGAGCTAATTTTGCAAATGATGTTACATAAAGCAATAGGCCTAAAATGCAATACTTCTTTAGCGTCTTTTATTTTTGGAATAAGGCATAGATGTGTGAAGTTTAACTCACTCCACATATTTCCAGTTGTGAGTAAGTTTCTAACAGCATTGCAAACATCAAGACTCACTATATGCCAATACTTTTGATAAAAGAATGGAGTCATACCATCTGGGTCGGGGCTTTTGGAAGCATGCATTTGAAAGAGAGCACTTTTGATATCCTTATTTGTATACGGTTTAGTGAGATCCAAATTCATATTATCTGGAACTTTCACCGATGTTGCATTGAACACCGTTGTAAGGGCAATAGCGTCTGTGTTGTTAGAGGAGAACACACTGGAGAAGTACCGCAGAAAAAGAAGCTGAATTTCAGAGGGTTAACTTTGCCACACCCTACTCTCATCAGTTAGGCCTCTAATTGTGTTACTTTTGCTGTTACTGCCTCTCCTATGGAAAAATGCAGAGTTATGATCTCCATATTTTAGCCATATTGCCCTTGACCGTTGCCTCCAATATCTTTCTTGTTGGGCTAACAACCGACTATGTTGGACATGTAAAAGTCTCTGCTTTTCATATTGATCAGGGGAATAGGGTTGGCGCATAATGTCATAGACTTTCTCCTGTACAATTCTTAACTCGATCTTCTGCTTATCGAATTAGGTGAATGCTAAGCCATCAATTTCTTACTAGCATTTTTAATCTTTCGCCCTAGCTATTACCAGTAGTTGGAGTAGCCCATTCTTGTGCAATAATATTATTGCAATCCATGTTTTCGTGCCAAATTTCCTCAAAACGAAAACTCCGTACCCCTTTGCGTCATACTACCTTGTCTGCATGCACCTTAACTAGCAATGGTCAGTGATCCAACTCACTGGGACTAAGTATGACAACACCGCTGTATGGATACCTAGCTCTCCATTGGGCTGATTGAAAGCTGCGATCGAGCCTTTCTTTGGTGTACCTGTTAGACCACGTGAAGCAACTTCATGTGAAACCTATATCGATAATACCACAGGCTGCGATCGTGTATTTGCGATAGTGAGGAGGGCCACGAGACTTGTCCGTCGACAACATGACTTTATTGAAGTCGCCAGCCATGAGCTAAGGCAGGGTATAACCTTAAGCAACAAGTTGAGTAATCAGATCCCAAGTTCTCTCTCTTTGACTCCTGCTAGCAAAGCCATATATACCAGTAAAAAGCCATAAATCTTCCCCAGGTTTTCCGATCTCCACATCAATGTAGTGTGGTGAATAGGTGAGCAAGTTTGCATGAGTTTCCTCACTCCATAACAGCTAGCGCCACTCCCTGCACTCCATCTTGATGCTCAAAGCATATGTTACCTTTAAAGCAAGCCTATGTGAGAGCGAATCAATCAAACCTTGCTTCGCTAGGGTTTCGCATAGGAAGATGAGCGAATGTTTCTTAGCCTGCACGAGATCAATGAGGGCTTTTTGAGTTTCAGTATTGATAGTGCCTTCTACAATTCCATATCAGAATATTGCCTTGCATCATCTTGGGTGATCTTGGTCGCCGTCAAGCACAGCGTTACTGGTGGCGCACAGCGATGATGGCGGCACTTAGGGTCCCTGTTCTTTATTAAGCAATGAAGATGTAACAAGGCATGAATGAGAATATACATGATAAAATTTTAGGGTTAATTACATAGGGGTGGGCGCGGTGCGGTTCGGTTCAGTTTAAGACCCAAACCGCAACCAAACTGCTTTTCTCGGTTGGCCTATATATCAAACCGCAACCGCATTACAAAAATGATGAACTGATTATTTCGGTTACACCATTTTTCAGTGCGGTGCGGGTCGGTTTCGGTTTGGACCGATTTATTAATGTCAACTAAAAAGAGAGGGCCAAAATCATGCTTATTTTCACCTAACAGTTTCAATAAGGCATAAATAAATTTTGAATGCATTTAGAGTCCACACAAATTGGCAAATGTCACCCAAATATCAAGCAACTTGCAGAAAGACCATATTTGAACACTTAACAAACCCATATATATATATCACTTAACAAACCCATATATATATATGGGTTTGTTGAGTGTTACAAACTGAAAACCTAAACAAAAATGGATTTCTTATATATTAAAAACAAACATTTCCATCAATAAAGAAATAATAAATAAATAAAATGTAATTAAAACAAACTCGATGCGGGTCGGTTTAAATCGGGTGGTTAATGACCCGAAACCGCAACCGAACCGCTTTTATGCGGTTCGGTGCGGTGTGACCATAAAACGACACCGTTTTAGTTCGGTGCGGTTATCGAACCACTTTTTCGGTGCGGTTCGGGTCGGTAACCGCATTTTCGGTACAAAATGCCCACCCCTATAATTACATATAAGTGCATATTTGAATGTTTTTTAGTCATAAGGTCACCAACGTTTTTTTTGTATACATAAGGCCACTAGAATAAAAAAGGTGTTAAATTTTGGATATAAAAATTGATATATTTACATAAATGCCACTAGAGTAAAAAATTAACAATCATCCTCTCTCTCCTCTCCGGTGAGGTCTCCTGCCAACTCCGGCGGGTCTCCGGTCGACCTTCGGCCGACTCTGGTGAGTCTCCGACCTACCTCCGGCCAATTTCCGACGGGTCTCCGGCGAACTCCGGCGCCACAAAAGCTACTGTCGCTAGCAACAAAAGCTACTGTGGTGAGATTTTCGATAACCTCAGGCGAGGTCACAAAAACTACTGTCACAAGCAATAAAAGCTACTGTCACTAGCAACAAAAGTTACTCTGGTGAGATTTCTGGTAACTTCCGGCGAGATAACAAAAGCTACTATCACTAACAACAAAAGCTACTCCTTACCAAAAAGACTTATGCTCCCTAAAACCAAAAGCTATTATCCCCACCAACGTTTTTTTGTATACATAAGGCCACTAGAATAAAAAAGGTGTTAAATTTTGGATATAAAAATTGATATATTTACATAAATGCCACTAGAGTAAAAAATTAACAATCATCCTCTCTCTCCTCTCCGGTGAGGTCTTCTGCCAACTCCGGCGGGTCTCCGGTCGACCTTCGGCCGACTGGTGAGTCTCCGACCTACCTCCGGCCAATTTCCGACGGGTCTCCGGCGAACTCCGGCGCCACAAAAACTACTGTTGCTAGCAACAAAAGCTACTATCGCTAGCAACAAAAGCTACTGTGGTGAGATTTTCGATAACCTCAGGCGTGGTCACAAAAACTACTGTCACAAGTAATAAAAGCTACTGTCACTAGCAACAAAAATTACTCTGGTGAGATTTCTGACAACTTCCGGCGAGATAACAAAAGCTACTATCACTAACAACAAAAGCTACTCCTTACCAAAAAGACTTATGCTCCCTAAAATCAAAAGCTATTATCCCCACCAACAAAAAGCTATTGTCACAACACCAAAAGCTACTCTCACCAGCAACAGATGTTACTCTCACCAGTAACAGAAAACTACTCTCACGAACAGCAAAAGTTGCTACTTTCACCAACAATAAAAGTTATTGTCACCAATACCAGCGACCCACTCTTACTAATACTAGAAAGCTACTCCAATATCAAAAACTACTCTCACCATAAACAAAAGCTACTCTCATCAATGTCAAAAATTACTATCACCACCGCAAAAAGCTACAACCATCACCACCAAAAGTTATTCTCACCAACAACCAACAACAAAAGATACTATCATCAACATCAAAAACTCTTATCACCAACAATAAAAAACTACTTTCACCAACTCTGAAAGCTACTCTCACCAACTCCGAAAGTTACTCTTACCAACATTCAAAACCGCAGCTTAGATTAATAGAGAGAGTTTTGGGGCTTCTTTACTCAAATTGTGAGAACAAATGCATTAAAACCAAAGCAGGCCCAACTGCCAACAGAGGCCATCAGAAGTTCAGAACATTAAAACTAGTCTGTGCAGAATCAAAGAGAATCAAAGGGACAGAGGAACTTGACACAAGAAAATGGTAGGCAATATATGAAGGGTTTTACCAGCAGGGTGACAGAAGTACAAAATGAGAAACCAAACAGGCTTTGAATTGATTAAGCTTATCCAGGTCTCAGAGCTAGTACTTTGAATTGATGACTAGTATATGAATTACAGCCACTCGGTAATTCTACGACATCGAATACACATCACAAATTCACTTAAATCTTGAACATCAAACTTAACTATTCCAATCGCTCTAAACAATTTGTAATCATGTAGAGGTTTCTCAATTCTTACAGCAAATCAAACTCAAGAAATTCGGAATCCAAATACTCAGTAAATCAAACTTAAGAATTCCATAAGCTCCGAATGTTCAAAAATCAAATAATCCTAGGCTGAATTAGCTCGGAGATGCGATCTGGAAATATAAGGTAAACTTGAAGCTCGACGACGAAGAACGCGATCTGGAATCCGCTCAGGCTGAATTAGAGGACATCGACAACCTCGTATCTCGACGAGGAGAGTAAGGTCGTCAGAGTTGAAAGATACGGCAGTTAGGGGTCGTCAACGAGCCGGGTCGGGCCGGGCCTTGCTAAATTTTTTAATAATGGCGGGCCGGGCCGGGCCGGGCTTTATTAAAAATCGAAGGATCTAAGCCCGTCCATATAAAGCGGGCCTTGTGGGCTTTTTCGGGCCGGGCCTTGTGGGCTTTATTTATAAATAAATATTTAAAGACACAAATATATTTTTTTTTTAATCAAGCTTTGGAAATTCATTGGATAATGATCAAATACAACCAAAGATAATAGATCTATATTGTACCAAAAAAAATCTATATTTATATATAGATACTAATTTATTGATAATTAAATTTTTAAAGACACTAATTTTTTATAAATTTATATTTATACATCATACACTCCGAAGAGCAACATATAGCAATTCAAAGAAAATGAGAAAACTGACCGTTGAATGTGATTATTACAATAAATTATACGTGTGGTTAAAAATTTAGTCAATTTCACCGTAGTCACTTGCATGTTTTCTTGGTTGACTGATGGCGTGATAACCGCAAAAATTGCTTATTTTTTTACATCACGTTTGTAAATATTTCATCGATGGATGTGAGTGGACATAAGATAAAAATTTCAATTTTAATTACAAATACATTGACCAATACCAATTTGCCTCTTAAAGTTGTATGACTTGTACATTGCATTTAAATTGTTGAGGTTCATTCTAAAGCAAACATGAAGTGGAAAATGAATTAGAAAAAACCAACCGTTTGATGGAGAGACTGTAATATTTTATGGTGGTTGTAAAAAATCCAGCTAATTTGGTTTTCGTTTCGAATTCGATCAACTAGGTCAAACCTAGTTACTCTTATAAACCTATATTTATATATCACACACTCCAAAGAGAAACATCTATCAATTCAAACAAAAATGGGAAAACCGACCGTTGGATTTGATTATTACAATAAATTATGAGTGTGGTTAAAAATTTAGTCAATTTCACCATACTTTCAAACCCGATCGGATTGGTCAACCGTAGTCGCTTGTATGCTTTCTTAATTGACTGGTGGCGTGATGACCGCAAAACTTGCTTATTTTTTTACATCATGTTTGTAAATATTTCATTGATAGATGTGCATGGACATAAGATAAAAATTTCAATTTTAATTACAAATACATTGACCTATACCAATTTGCTTCTTAAAGTTGTATGACTTATACATTACATTTAAATTGTTGAGGTTCATTCTAAAACAACCATGAAGTGGAAAATGAATCTGGAAAAACCAACCGTTTGATAGAGAGATTGTAATATTTTATGGTGGCTGTAAAAAATAAAGCCAATTTGGTTCTCGTTTCGAATTCGATCAACTAGGTCAAACCTAGTTACTCTTATAAACCTATATTTACATATCACACACTCCAAAGACCAACCTCTATCAATTCAAAGAAAATGGGAAAACCGACCGTTGGATTTGATTATTACAATAAATTATGAGTGTGGTTAAAAATTTAGTCAATTTCACCATAGTTTCAAACCCGATCGGATTGGTCAACCGCAGTCGCTTGTATGTTTTATTGATTGACCGATGGCTTGATAACTGCCAAACATGCTTATTTTTTCACATCATATCTGTAATATCCTATCGATGGATGTACGTGTACATAAGATAAAAATTTCAATTTTATTACAAAGACGTTGGCCTATATATATTTGTCACATAAAGTTATATGACTTTTACATTGCATTTAAAATTATTGATGTCCATTCTAAAGCAACTATGAAGTGGAAGATGAATTTGGAGAAACCAACCGTTCGATGGAGAGATTGGAATGTTTTATAGTGGCTGTAAAAAATCCAGCCAATTTAGTTCTCGTTTCGAATTCGATCAACTAGGTCAAACTTAGTTACTATTATAAACCTATATTTATATATCATACACTCCAAAGAACAACCTCTATAAATTCAAATAAAATGAAAAAAGCGACCGTTGGATGTGATTATTACAACAAATTATGAGTGTGGTAAAAAAATTAGTTAATTTCATCATATTTTCAAATCCGATCTAATTGATCAACCGTTGTCACTTGTTTTTTAGAACATATATGCACATATTTTCTATAAAAATATGAGAATTTCCACACACACACACATATATATACATATATATATAAATATAAACACACACATACACACATCTATATCTATATATATATATAAACACACACACAGTGCACACACACATATATATATATATATATATATATATATATCTCTCTATATATATATAAGCACACACACATATCTATTATATATATATATATGTATATATATATATATATATATATATAAACATACACACATACACATATATATTAATATATATATCTATATATATATATATTCACAAACACACACAAATATATATAATATATCAAAAATAGTTTACGGGATTTTACGGGCCGGGTGTAGGGGGCTTTTGACGGGCCGGGCCTATGGGCGGGGCAGGGTTTTTCCGGGCTTTTTAGCGGGCCTCCATCGGCCCACTTGATCCGCGGGCTTTTTGATGAGGCCTAACGGCAGTATCGAAGACACCGATCAGATCAGATCTACTTCACCTTCATCCTTCTCGCCTTGCGCTGCGGGATCGTGAGATAGCCGGATTGGTGTTACAGGCAGTGAATTTAAGGACCTCGATGATCCATTTTTCGGCGACGTTATCCTCATGCACGGAGATGATGAGAATCTACTCTGGCTCGTCTCCGTTCGGGTCCGCTTCGATTGAGAAAGGTAATGGAGATGAAATCGGCGACAGAATCGGCGATGGCGTTTAGGAAGGGTGCCGCCGGAGCCGAGCGAGATGGTGAGGAAGGGAGCTGCCGGAGCTGAGCAAGGGTTTTCTTGTCGGGGAGAGAGAGTGAATTTCTTTCGTTTTGGTGAGAGACTGATCGATGGAGTCAGTTTAATTTCTTCCACAAAGGGGCAAAATCGTCAGTGAGGAAATAATTTTAAGATAAAAGTGGCCTTATGTGTACAAAAAAACTTTGGTGGTCTTATGGCTAATTTAAGTTTCAAAATGACACTTGTGTGTAATTTTCTATTTTTTATTATATTTCTGAGTATTGAAATTATTGAGCCAAAAGCTTTTAAAATGCAAATTGTTTGCAATGTTTTCCTCTAATAATTAAATAATTTTTACCTTAGGATACATGCTAATTACATTTTTGGCATAATAATAATAATAATAATAATAATAATAATAATAATAATAATAATAATAATAATAATAATAATAATAATAATAATAATAATAAATAAATAAATAAATAAATAAAAACATAGACATGATGAAAGCCTAAACTTGCCCCAAACCATCACAAATTGCTATATATCACACAACCTCGAAGAAGCAGTATGTAAATCGTGTCATGTTTAATTTTTATTTGCCTCGGTACCAATTGCGTATCATTTCAATTCTCAAGATACAACTATATTTGTTATATGATAGGAGCATAATAATGGGACGTTATTATTGTTAATTCCCATATTTACCTTGTTAATTTAACTTATTTTATGGTTAGTTGTTTTTATGTTTTATAGGTATTTTGAGCAAAGAAGAAGAAAAGAAGCAAAAGAGGGATTGAAAGGAAAAATTGGCAAATCTGCCTGTGCAGATCAGTCAAATTCGACAGATCACTGAGACCAGCTCAGGATGAATGAGATGTTGATCTTCATATTATTGGAAAGCCTTGGATTTCTAGTTAGGTCTTTTTATGGCTTGTCAATATCATTTTTCTAGAAGAAGTTATGACCAATCTAGTACAAGAAGGTCAGACTGCGCGTGAATCTGAGATTGGACGGGAATTTAAGTTTCGAAGCCCAAATCACACCAAGAAGCCCAAAGACAGGTTTGTGCTTCATATTCCCACTTAATATGGACAAGTGACGCGACGTGAGTGGTTGGAATGAGTCATCAAGTTCAAAGAGCCAATAGGAAAACTCCCCCTAAGCATGCTAACCCTAATTCATTTAGGTTTTGGATATCCTACACAACAAGAAAGATGAAGGTAACCTCTAAGCATATAACGAGAGACCTATGTGCAGCAGTTGGCTCTCTCTCTCTCTCTCTCTCTCTTAGTTTGTTTAGTTTCTTCTATGTTTAACTAGTTTTTATTAGTTAGGGGGCTGCTTGAAGCCCCTAGACATGAACTACAAGATGATTTGACCTTTGATTTTATTGTCTTTTAATTGAAGATGAGACTTGTGTATACAGTTTCTCATTAATAATGCTTGCTTTTATGCTTTGAGTGCATGCTTAGTATGCATGTTAGGATTCTAATGCTTTGATTGTTTGATGCTTGTGTCAATAGTTGGACTCTTCAAACCTTCTAGAGAAGCGATTGTTAGTTTTCACTATCAAGTAAACTAAGTCCTAGGTTTAGCGAGGCGCTAGGTTTATTGCGATGCCTAGTGATGTCTCAAACTCTTTTAGACCTTAATGATCTCTTCTTGTTAAATCTAATAAGGATAACTTTAGGTTGCACGTTAGGGAATAGTCTAGGTGTAGAGCACTTCCTGCCTAGCTTACGAAGTAAGAAAGGATCATAGGTTGTGTTCAAGCGTACCGAGCCAACCTAAGCATCTTCATCTAGATTAATTGAATTAGGATTGAATAGATTATCTTGTGTGTGATAGACGGTGGTGGATGCATCTTCCCTAGCTAGCTTTATTCTCATTGTTTTTTAAAACCAAATCAAAAATCAGTTTTCGTCACTTTCCGTTCTCTATATTTTTATATTTGTTTAGAATAGTAAATCAATTCCGAAAATCACCAAATTTTGTGTGATCTACGCCCTATGTGTCTAGTACATCTCTGTAAATTTTCATAATTTTCTGAATAGTTTAAATTAGGTTTTTAATTAGATTTTCAACTACTACTTGCTAGGAATAGTAGTCACTTTTGTGACATTGTTTTGAGTAGCTGGAACTTTAGTCTTTCTGTGGGAAAAACCTTTATTTACCCTTGCTACAATTGACAATCTTTAGTGTGAATAAGGAAAATCAATAACTTATAAATTTAGCTATCATTATACATGAAATATACTTGAAGATATAATTTGAAATTCCCAAAGAAAGAAAAAAAAACATGAGTTAAAATGATTCGTTTTTTTATCAAAATCCACTAACAAAGGAGAATAGAGAACAATATATTTTTCATTAGTGGTAGGCTCCATGAAAGTGGAGTTGATTAAGATCACTTTCAACTTATACTAATTTAATCAAATGTGATTTCAAATAGTAATGCAAAATAATTGATGCCTGCTTTATGGCTGCCCTCCATTTAATTGTTGAAAAGAATAATTTAGGGAAACTTGGTTGACGGGACTTCAATCACTCGTTATAATCGAGTCTGGGTTGAGTTCCTATATATATAACTTTATTTCCTACTTCATTAACCTCAGAATACCGCTCTCTCTCTATGGAGTTTGCAAGCAGCATTGTAGAGAACGTCTTGGGTAGGCTAGCTTCACATGCTTCCCAAGAGATCTCCTTGGCATGGGGTGCCCAACTTGAGCTCACCAAGCTCAACAAGACCTTATCTTCCATGAAACTAGTGCTCGAGGATGCAGAGAAGAAGCAAGTGAGAAATCCCCTAATCATTCGTTGGTTGGGAAATCTCAAAGATGTTTGCCATGACGTTGATTATGTCTTGGATGAACTGGACTTCCAAAATTTGCAGTTGAAAGTGGAGGTCGACAACTATCGAAAGATAAAAGGAAAGGTACACCAATTTTTTTCCCGATGGAATCCAGTAGTGTTTAGTTTCAAAATGGGACATAAAGTGAAAGAGATTAGAGCAAGACTAGTTGAAATTGATAATGAAAAGAGACAGTTTTCTCTCCTTGAGTTTGCTAAGATGGCTGAAGATCATCGTGTGCCCCAAGGGACTGCACGATTATAAAAGAGAGACTGACTCTTTGGTGGAGGTTTCAGATGTTATTGGGAGAGACGATGATAAAAAACATATTATCAGCCATGTCTTAAATAACACTGATATATCAAGTGAGGAAAATGTTTCTGTTATTTCCATCCTTGGGTTAGCAGGGTTGGGGAAGACAACACTAGATAAATTGGTGTATAATGATAGCATGGTAGAGGAGAATTTTGTGATGAAAATGTGGATATGCGTTTCAGAAAACTTTGATATCCGAACATTAATCTACAACATTATCAATGCTACAATTGAACAAAAATGTGAGGATGACAGTTTGGACCGTATGAAAAGAAGATTGCAAGATGAGAGGTAAAAAGTTTTTGTTAGTGTTGGATGATATCTAGGATACAGAGTCGATTGGAGTAACATTTGAGAAATGGATTGATTTTAGAACTTTGTTAAATGTGGGAGCCAATGGAAGTAAAATGATTATAACAACACGAAATAAATCAGTTGCTTTACTTGTGAGTCCCGTATACATGCACTCCTTAAAAGGTCTTTCCCACAAAGATTGCATGTTCTTGTTCATCAAAAGGGCATTTAAGGAAGGAGAGGAGCAACGCTATCAACATTTGCTAGAAATTGGAAAGGATATTGTGAAGAAGTGTGGAGGAGTTCCTTTTAGCAGTATCTACAGTAGGGAGCATGCTATTTGAATACAGAGCGACACCAATGGTTGAGTGTTAGAGATGATGGCATGTGGAGTATAGCGAATGACAATATTCTACCTGCACTCAAATTGAGCTATGATGCATTGCCACAACACTTGAAACCATGTTTTGCATTTTGTTCACTTTTCCCAAATGATTTTGAATTCGAGAGTGACATGTTGGTTTCACTATGGATGGCGGAAGGCTACATCAAAACATGTAAAAAAATGAAGATTTTGGACAGATTGGTATAGACTATATAAGGTAGTTTTGCTCTAGATCTCTGTTTCAAGTCGAGATAGGTGTCAAAACGTTTATAAAGTTTAAAATACATGATCTAGTTCACGATTTAGCAATTTATGTGGCACGAGTAGAGTACTCCACAGTCAATTATTGCCCCTCTAATGCTTTTGAAATGGTTCAGACATGTGTCAATATCCAAAATTGACTTGCTTAGAGAAGAGGCACAAGTTCCCGATTTCATGCTTAAGTCAAACAAATTACGAACCATTCAATTCCTAATAGAGATGGTCAGATGAGTCAACATTTTGTGAAGACATGCATCTCAAGATTTAAATATATGTGGGTACTAGATCTCAGTGGGTCGCCTCTTGAGGAGCTACCAAGTTCCATTGGTAGTTTGTTTCATTTAAGATTTCTAGACTTGTCTTTTAATAGGAAGATAAAAAGGCTTCCCAATTCCTTCAGTAAGCTGCTGAATTTGGAGTCCTTGGCCTTTGTGGTTGTGACGCACTTGAGGAGATACCCAAAGACATAGGGAACCTGATCAACCTCCAAAGCTTAGGGATAACTACACAGCAGACATATTTTCCAAAAGGAATTAGACGCCTCACCTTACTTCAAACTTTAAGTTTTGATGGATGTGTCAATCTTAAATCTTTGGGGAAGAGATCCAATTCCTCAACAACCTTCGCGACTTGTGGATTAGAAGTTGTAATAATTTGGAATCTTTGCCACCAAATATGAAACACATGACTGCTTTAGATACTTTGGGTGTCAATGATTGCGAGAAGCTTTAGTTGATGATGAGATCAAGGGAAGGTCCTCAACGTCTTCGATCATTGATGATATGGAGTTCAAGTTTGGAGGCTTTGCCCCCTTGGCTTGAAGATTCTGTAGACACTCTACAGAGTGTATGGCTTCGTAAATGTCATAATCTCACGGCACTTCCGGAGCTGATAAACTTCACATTCCTCGAGCAATATACATTGTAGAATGCTCCAAATTGTCGGCTTTACCGCAAGGGTTGCATTGCCATACTGAGTTGAGAGGATTGAGCATTAAAGGGTGTCCTGAATTGAGCAAAAGCTACAAAAGGCAATTAAAAGGTGAGGAATGGTCAAAGATGGCACGTCAGGCGAAGATTACACTCGACTCTAATGTGGATACTGATGATGAAGAAGAAGGAGATGAAGGTACACCAACGATTGACTGAAGATGAAGCTGAAGGTCAAGAAGAAGTCCGCCTCGGCTTTGCTCCTCCAATCCACTCGCGTACCTCCCACCGCGCTACCCGCGACGACGCCGTTAGTCACTTCAATTCCTCGTCTCAAACGAATGGTAACGAATCAGAAGTCAATGAATTATGATTTGTGTATTGAATTGTTGAAATTTTGATTCAATTGGGAAATTTTGATTGTGATTTTTGTGCTGATTGATGTAATTGCATGGGGGACTGAGCACTTAGAGGCGCGGAGGTGTGTTCTCTGTTCAGTTTCTCATGAAATCTTTCCTGCATTTGAAAATTGGGTGAGATTTATGGTGTTAGGAGTACAATTACGGCTTCTGCTGTGTATGGTATTGTTAGGACTACACTATATCAGTAGAACCTTAGATCACCATATTGTTTGTTTGCTTTACTCATCTAGATTGACATTTGGGTCCAGTTAAGATACTTAGTGATCGCGGCCATGAGATTGACAATGGGGAAAAGTTGGGATATCTCTATTCTGAACTAATAATTGTTAATTTTTTTGAGTTTATTAGGTTTGTTTAAGAACAAGAGGAATTGACAAACAGAAAGAGAGAGTAATATTTCAGAGAGAATGGAGATTTCAAGTGTGTTTATTCATCTCATACAAATGGGTATTTATAGGAATACATTTGAAGTGTGAAAGCTCAAAGAGAAAACCAAAATGATAACCATCTTGATGATGATTTTCTGCCATGCTTGTTGCCCTTTGACAAATCATGTTTACATAAGTCTTCATACACTCAAGTACCTATGATTATACACTCAAGTACCTATCTAAATATTTTTACGTATTTTGTTACATGATATAGACATACACAGTATTTATACATTTATACTACAACACTTCCCCTTGGATATTTCATGTTCAATAGTATTGTGTAGATGGTGCGCATCGAAGTTGCCTCGTTAAAAACCTTGCCAAGTAATAAAACCCTGTGGGAAAAACAACCTTGGTCGAAAGGGAAAAAGAGCACAACGCGCGTTGAGTGTGAAGTATGTTTTTGGATACTCCCCCTGATTTAGACTCCTCTTGAAGATCGTCGGAGTTCGGATATCCTCCTTAATCCGATGCTCCTTACATGTTTCTCGAAAGGGGATTTTGGTAGTGACTTAGTAAATAAGTCAGCTACATTATCTTCTGATCGGATTTGATTTACTTCAATATTTAGAAGTGTTTGTTGTTGCTGATTGTAGAAGAATTTCGGCGATATATGCTTGGTATTGTCGCCTTTGATGAAACCTAATTTCATTTGCTCAATACAAGCTGCATTATCCTCGTAAATGCATGTAGGTTCATTTGTGGTAAATTTCAAACCACAAGTTCCTCGAATGTATCTATTTATAGACCTTAGCCATATGCACTCACGCACGGCTTCATGTAGTGCAATAATCTCTGCATGATTTGAGGAAGTAGCAACAAGAGTCTGTTTTGTAGATCTCTAAGATATAGCGGTGCTTCCCATGGTAAAGACATAACCTATTTGGGAGCGACCTTTGTGAGGGTCAGAGAGATACCCTGCATCAGCAAAACCTGTCAGAACATCATTATCGTTTTGATGGAGGGGAGGAGGAGAACGTCGGTCACTATGGATAGTGTTGCCGGCGTTCACATTTCTTTTCTCTCTATAGGGATAGAACAAGCCCATATCGATCGTACCTTTTAGGTATCGAAGGATTGTCTTTATACCAATCCAATGGCGGCGTACTGGCACAGAACTATATCGAGCTAACAAGTTTATTGCAAATGAGATATCCGGTCTTGTGCATTGAGCTAAATACAATAATGCGCCTATCGCACTTAGGTATGGTATTTCAGCTTCTAATAAATCTTCGTCCTCATCCCTTGGACGAAACGGATCTTTCATCGGCTTAAGACTACGGTTGATCATGGCAGTACTCACAGGCTTTGCTTTATCTTCATTAAAGCGCCTTAGTAACTTTTGAGTATATGCTGACTGATGGATCATAATCCCATCATTACGGTGCTCGAGTTCTATTCCAAGACAAAACCGTGTTTTCCCGTGATCTTTCATCTCAAATTCAGATTTCAAATATGTAGCAGTTTCTTTTAACTCATCTAGAGTTCCAATTAGGTTCATGTCATCGACATAAACTGCTACAATTGCAAATCCAGATCTTGTTCTCTTAATGAACATGCAAGGGCATATTTCATTGTTAACATATCTCTTCCCAATCAAGTAGTCACTTAGACGGTTATACCACATCCGTCCGGATTATTTCAATCCATATAGTGAGGGTCTTAATTTTATTGAGAACGCGCTCCGTGGTTTAGAGCCACTTGATTTGGGTAATTGAAGTCCATCTGGAACCTTCATATATATCTCTGAATCTAGATCCCCATAGAGATATGCTGTAACCACATCCATGAGCTGCATATCAAGTTTTTCGAAACTACCAAACTGACAAGGTAGCGGAACGTTATAACGTCTATTACGGGAGAATATGTCTCCTCGTAGTCGATTCCATGGCGTTGTGAGAAACCTTGCCCCACAAGGCGGGGTTTGTATCTAACAACCTCATTTTTCTCATTATGCTTTCTAACAAAGACCCATTTATGGCCAACAGGTTTTATATTTGGTGGTGTCAGTGTTATAGACCCAAATACTTGTCTCTTTGTTAGTGAATCCAATTCAGTCTGGATCCCATTTTTCCATTTGGACCAATCTGCTCTTCGTTGACATTCTTCAACGGAGCGAGGTTCGATATCATCGTATTCTATAATTCCTTTTGCAATATGATATTCAAACGCATCATCAATAGCCATAGAATTTCTGTCTATAATTACATATATACTAGTGTAATTCATGGAGATCTCTCTATTCTCTGGAATTGGTTCTACTATTGGAGCGTCCTCCAATGATGTCTCTTGGACATAACCATAATCCGGAATTTTTTCATGAGATGGATTATTTGTATCGATGATTAATGGATTATTTTGTGTCAAGCTCGCTTTCTTTCTTGGGCGAGAATCCATCGAACCTATAGGCCTCCTGCGCTTTCTGGCAGGAGCCATGGGTCTAGCCACTGCATCACCCATAGAGGGGATGTCATGTCCTTTAGTTTTAGGAACATCAATCCTTGCAGGTACGTTTGCAGCAGGTATGTGTGATCTTGTCACTTTAGCGATATCAGAAAACGCATCAGACATTGATTCTGCTACTTTCTAAAGATCGAGAATCCTCCGCACTTCTATTTCAGACTGTGTGGTTCGGGGATCAAGATGAGACAAAGTGGGGACAGACCACGACAATTCCTGTCTTTTCTGTTGAACATTAATGTTCTTGTCTCCCCCTAATGATGGGAAGACTGTCTCATCAAAGTGACAATCCGTAAATCTAGCGGTAAATAGATCACTTGTCAAGGGTTCTATGTAGCGGATAATGCTTGGAGTATCATATCTAACATAAAGGCCTAAGCGTCTTTGAGGACCCATTTTGGTGAGCTGTGGCGGCGCAATTGGCACATAGACTGCACACCCAAATATGCGTAAGTGTGAGACATTAGGCTCATACCCAGTCACCATTTGGGACGCAGAAAAGGGTTGGGTGGCAGTGGGTCTCAGACGAATAAGCACAGCTGCATGTATTATTGCATAGCCCCAAGCAGAAATAGGGAGATTGGTGCGCATAACCAATGCCCTGGCAACCATTTGAAGTCTTTTAATGGCAGCTTCTGCGAGTCCATTTTGGGTGTGTACATGAGGGACAGGGTGTTCGACCTCAATCCCAATGGACATGCAATAACCATCGAAGGTTCTTGATGTAAATTCTCCAGCATTGTCAAGACAAATTGACTTAATAGGATGATCAGGGTGGTGAGCCCTTAATTTAATGATTTGTGCTCGGAGTTTAGAAAATGCAGCTTTTCTTGTGGATAAGAGCATGACATGTGACCAACGTGTCGATGCATCAACCAACACCATAAAATATCTAAATGGTCCGCAAGTTGGTTGGATAGGTCCACAAATATCACTTTGTATTCTTTGTAAGAATGGTATATTTTCTTTAGTGTCCTTTGCATAAGATGGTCTTGATCCTATCTTTGCTAAAAAGCAAGCTTTGCAAAACGAATGATATGCTTTAGAAGTAACTCTTTGGACCAATGTTTGGTTCTTACTTCTTTTCGTTTTGAAGAATGGATGTCCGTGTGAAGTTTTTAATATACGGAGCATCATGTCACGACCTGGATGTCCCAAACGGTCATGCCAAAGCTTGTATGTGTCAGGATCCCATAAATTGTCATTCATGACATGGTTGGATTCAATGACTCTAATAGCGGTTGCATACAATCCAGTATAGCGACACATAAGTTTCTCTAAAACTCGTGTATTTCCGTAGTTTTTAGAGGTGATGCAAAGGAACTCTTGTCCATTCTCACAATGTGTTTCCACATGAAAATCAATGGCTCTTATGTCTTTAAAGCTTAATAGGGTCCTTCCGGCCCTTGGAGCATATAGAGCTTCGGCGACATTAACATTTGTGCCATTTGGTAACAAAAATTGAGCTGGTCCTCGACCATGAATCAATTGTGATGGTCCTGCCATCGTAGTTACTGAGGATCGACTAGGTGTCATCCATAAGAATAATTGCATATGTCGCAATATAGTATGTGTGGTGCCACTATCAAGAAGGCATTCCAATTCTCAGGAAAACATAATGAAAGGGATAAAGTTCGAAATATTAACACATGTCCATGACATTGAATGCGATACTTTATTAATAGGGAAAATAGCCAATGATTACATCAAAGTTATTCATAAGTCTATTCCAAATATCAAACTTTAGACAAATTGTTATCACTCAATCCGTTTGGTAATTCCAATGAAATATGACAAGGAAAGTAGAGAGATGTTGGTGGAGCGAGGCTCGCTTAAATACCAAGATCTCAATTGCTTTCCTAGACATCATACTTCATTGGGTACGCCACATAAGAAGGTGTTTAATACAATTCTTATTTATTGACTAAGGCATATTTGTCATTCTTGGAAAATAGAAAGAGGATTATTCTAATCAAAGTCTGTGGCATCCTCGTGCTCTTCATCTACAGCTTTGAAGTCCTCAACAGTGGGATTGACATCTTCACTATTTTCATCTTCGGCAAGGTTAGCTTCTTGCTCTCTTGCTTCCCTGTACTCCTTGTAGTGTGCAGCTAATTGGGTACTTGCATGACATTGTTTAAACCAATGCTCGATTGATCCACATGTATGACACATGTCATTGTGGTTCCCTCCCTTCATTTGAGGTGCAGGTTGTGCAGGTTGTGCACGTTGTGGATATTCCCTAGGAGGGTTGCTGCTACTACCACGGTGCATGGTGCGACCTCCACGGCCCATGGTGCTATTTCCACGGCCGGTGTTGCCATATCTCCCTCTTCCACGTGTGGAGTTGCCATCACGTGTGCCCGCTCTAAAGTTGCGGTTTCCTTCTTTATTGGGGCGGTTATATGGACCTGTTCGTCCTTCATGTCCCCTATTATTAGGGTACACATGTCCCCTATTGCTGGGGTACCGCTCCTTGTGCCCTCTCTTGGGTGCGTTATAATTTGCCTCACGAACGCTCTTGGTTCCAATGGGTCTTGAATTATAATTCTTTACGAGAATGTTATCGTGCTTTTCGGCTACCGACAAAATATTTATGAGCTCATTGACCCTCGTAATTCGTCCAGCATTTACTTCAGTGCGATACTGCTTTGATAGCAAGATTGCTGCAACCGGGAAGGTGGAGAGAGTTTTCTCAATTAGCTATTCTTCTGTGAGGGGTCTTTGACAGAACCTCAACATGGCTTCTGAATTGTACTCAGCAATAGACTTAAAGTCTGAGAGGCGTACATCGTTCCACTGAACCTTCAAGTCAGGGAGGAGAGAATCTTGGATATTGTTAAAGCGCTCTTGTAGCGCCTCCCATAAATCCTTTCCATCTTTAATGGACATGTACTCTAGTCTGAGTGCTTTGTCCATATGACATCGCATCAAGATGATTGCTTGTGCATGCCTCTTGGGTGTTCTAGGGAACCCAAGGGCCGGGTCTGGTGCATGGATGATGGGCAATATCCCCTTCGATGTGAGATGATTCTCAACGTCGATTTTCCAGCTATGGTAATCCGAACCTGTTGAGTTAAGGATTTGAAAATCGAGTCTAGGTTCATTCGACATCCTTGAAGATAAGAAGAAAATATTAGTTTCGGAGTTAAAACTTCCACGAAAAATAATAAGATTTCCGAGCTATGCTACCAAGAAATCAATTTCCAAAAATCATTGTGAACACTCTTAGTTCATTGATTACGAACGCTCTTAGTTCGTTTGGCGTGAATTTCTATAATTCCGCTTTTGATTGTAAGTTCGCGAGAAAAAAGGAAAAAAGGAGAGAAAATAAATAAAAACTCAAAAATGGGAACTTTTAGTAAAGAATACCTTGAAATAGTGTTGCCGGAAATTTTGACCGGAAAAATTATCGGAGGTGATCGGAAGGATCGTTGGAAAAAGTCGAGAAAAATCGTCCTAAAAGTCGCCGGAAAAGTGTCGAAAAGTCGCCGAAAAAGTGTCGAAAAAGTCGCCGGAAAAGTCGCCCCGCAAATCTGTCGACAGATGTGTCGGCAGCTGCTCTGCAGATGGCTCGGCAGCTGCTGCGCATCTCTCGGCAGGACTCGGCAGCTGCTGCGCAACTCTCGGCAGCACCTCGGCAGCACTCAGTAGCGGTCCGGTTCGGTTTTTCTACTTCCGGCCGGTTCCGGTGATTCTGAGACCGGTTCCGGGCTTCTGGAATCAAAGGCTTTGATATGAGCTAGGGTTTGGGAATTTTTTGTAGGTTTGGAAAAATGACTTCGATCGATGATGAACTCTTCTTTCGTCAATTTTCGATTCTAATTCTAGAGTAATTTCGTGCTGATAACGTGTTTAAGAACAAGAGGAATTGACAAACAGAAAGAGAGAGTAATATTTCAGAGAGAATGGAGATTTCAAGTGTGTTTATTCATCTCATACAAATTGGTATTTATAGGAATACATTTGAAGTGTGAAAACTCAAAGAGAAAACCAAAATGATAACCATCTTGATGATAATTTTCTGCCATGCTTGTTGCCCTTTGACAAAGCATGTTTACATAAGTCTTCATACACTCAAGTACCTATGATTATACACTCAAGTATCTATCTAAATACTTTTACGTATTTTGTTACATGATATAGACATACACAATATTTATACATTTATACTGCAACAAGATTCCTATTTTTTGCTTGATTTAATTTTACTAATTCCTACTTAGTCTCTAATGAGTCCATAGTCTGTGTTTTGGAGTCTATGAACAAGTACCAACAAAACATATTCATACTGGGGCCTAATAGGCCCAGCCGACCCCTAATTAACACAACATAAAGAATCTTTATATTGGTTATAGTCTCCATATTTAGAATGAGCAATCTTTCTATTTAAACTATACTTACCGTGTGCTCTGTACTCCAAATCAATGTTTCTATCTTAAGTCTTGGGGTCTGTTTTCTTTATTTTAATGGGAGTCAAATATTTATTGTACTTATCCCATTTGCTTTGTGCGTGGTACTCTTTACATTTTGGTTATGTTAACTTTAAAGAAAAACTGTACAGATGTCTGATACTCCTAGTTATGCAATTAGATCAGTTTTCATAACTTTAAAGTCTACTTCTGATCTTGTGTAAACTTCTCCATGTATCTGCAAAAGTTTGCCTAATTTGTCATCATGTTATCTGTCTTAGTAAGCTACTTGTTCTCAATTTTAGTATCCCTGCTGGGTTTGGAATCAGGTCAGAGGAAGAAGAGGGTCGCTAGCTACAAGGTGTACATTGTGGAGGGGAAGCTGAATGAGACTCTCAGGAAGAGCTTCAGGTGGCTCAAGAAGACCTGTGATAGAGTGGTCTATGGCCGGTAATGGTTGTTTCATCAATTTTAATGAATATATATATATATATATATATATATATATATATACATATAGGATTTTTCTCAGGTAAGGATGTCCTTAGTTTTTCTTAGGTGCGGATTTGGTGTTTTCACATACTTTTAGATCATATTTTCATATCTTAACCGTTCAGTTTTTAGAGTCTAATGTATAGATCCCCCCTGCAAAATTTCAGCCAATTTTGTGATCGTTAAGACATCCAAAACTGTAATTTACACGAACGGACCGAATCTGTCGAACCGGAACCGTTCGTATTTATAATGGTCAATTGCAGTTTTGGATGCCTTAACGATCACCAAATTGGCTGAAAATTTTCAGAGGTGATCTATACATTAGGACCTAAAAACTGAACGGTTAAGATGTGAAAATGTGATCGGAAAGTGGGTTAAAACCGGAAATCCGTACCTAAGAAAAACTAAGGACGTCCTTAGTATAGCCGGACTGCATACATATATATATATATATATATATATATATATATATTGGTTTTGAGTGAGATATCTTGTGAACTCTACTTGTAACATAATATAGGCTTTGGCATAGTATGGATCATTGACCCATTAATCCATCATATATGAGAACGATACAAACGTGTGTAATCATAGCCTAAAGGCTGAAAAAATGATTCAACAATGTTGTTATGCTTTGCTATGAGTCCTGCAAACCCATTTGACCCATTTTATATAAAAATTTCTTATCACAACACATGGTTTAAAGATTTTTCATGAAAAATTCACTTCTAATTTTTTGAGTTTGTATGGTGGTGGTAAGTGGTAACAAAGAAGACTTTTATAAGGTGCAGTTGGCAACTTGGAATGTCTTTCAAATGTATGCTTATGAGACTTAGAAACCTCAGTGGGTTTTGCCCAGGTTTGATATTTGACTTGGTTTACGTGAAAATGTCTTACTAGTCTTAGAAACCTAAGTGGGAGCTGCCTTTGGATTGATAATATTCAGGAACTGATGCTTGCAGTTTCACCAATAATTAAGCCATTGCAATTTGCTCATGGAACTACAAGGCCCTTCCATTTAAGTCATTTTGGTTTTCTCTTGGTCAATGTCAAGTGAGATTGTGCATGCGTTAAAAAAAAAAAAAAGGGTTACAATTGCTTTATTATGCTCAGTTGATGGCCCAAAAAAAGAAAAAAAAAATGATCGGGCTGACCACTGTTTCAATTTTGAAACCGATCTTCATACTAGAAAACCGTCGGAGCACACAATTTGAACCTTTATATCCAACCTTAATCTGAAGGTGTATTTTTGCTCTATGTTTTGTTATTTTCAAGTTTTTCTCTTTAGTGCCTCTGATTAGTTCTTTTGCTTCATGTGGACTCTATCACTGAGCCTCTCATGTTTTTAATTTTCTTTTCAAGTTTATGGTTGTTTTTACTTTTTAGTAGTTGGTGGCTTTATGCCGTTAATAAGTCGTTGCCAGTATCTGGTAGGATGAGGTGGGTTTTGTTCAGGTCTCTACACCTTGCGTGCCTTATGTTAGGCGTGAGTTCCTTGCATAGTCAAATGGTCACAACCTCCCAGACCTTTCTTTATATATATATTTTTTAATCATGTATATCAAGTATTGATCTTCTCATGCAATTAAGGTTTCGACATGTTTACATGGTAAATGTTATGGACCAGACTACATATGCTTTGCATTTCTCTGTATATTTTTTTTTTCAGAACATTTGAATGTTCAAATCATGTTAACAACTTTGACAAATCAGCGACCAGTAGATTTCTAGAGAAACATATAGTCATATTAAACCAAAACTCTTAAAATTCAACGATTACAGGCACCACCATGAGCTAAAGAGAATCATATATATCATAACCACAATGATCGCCCTTTTCACAAGCTTTTAAGATCAAATAAATGAAATAACCTAAGAGTCTCGATCGATTTTCATAGTCAACCTATTGTCCAGCGATCCAAAGCATGAATTTCGTTCTTAATTTCCAATTGTATGTCTGCATTACTAGCTTCTTTATGAGCCATAGATATAGTGGCACAAGGTTAAAAGTTGCTACTGTAGAATAGGGTCCTGGTGATTGAACATTTAAACCTGGGGTTAATTGTTATCTCAATCAATGAGTAAAAGGTTTATTTTGTTATCTCAACACAAACATTATTTGTAGGACGAGAGGGTAATAAAGTTGCTCATGATTTTGCTAAAGAAGCATTGATAATTAGTGAGCTATTGCTTTGTTTAGATTAGGACATTTTTAGCTCCAACAGTGCTTCAGTGTGGAATTTTAGTCTGAAGTCTAGTGTGAGCTTTACTGTATAACATTATGAATAAAGTTTCTCTTTTGATCCAAAAAATAAATAAATTAGGCAGCATATATGATATCAAATACTATAAATTGGCTATATTTTGAACATTCACTTTCAAATTAGTTCGTGGCATGGCAAATGGCCGCAAAAGTTGAACATCACTTATGTACCTTACACCCCTATTAGCACAGTAAAAAAAATTCCCACTATATCCCACCAAATATCTAGCTTATATACATATGCATATTTATAGTTTTTTTTTTGGGCAGTTTGTCTACAAAATGTCGGCAAACAAATTCCACCCTGATCTTTATGTCGTGCACAGTTTAAAACGTAAAACTACAATTCAACGTGAGCAAATCACCTCAAATTAAATATATATATATATATATATATATATATATATTGGATGGTGCGATTCAAACACTCACTTTCTTTATTCACATACCTCCTTCTATTTTTCAATTACTTTAATTCAATTTTTTTTATATAAATTACCCTAACTACTCTCCTTTGTAATTATGTTTATTTTTATTTTTTCCTTTTCCTATTTGGCAAGTCAATCATGAATCAAATATTATTATACAATAAATCAATTTTTTTTTCACCTATATAAATGAAGGAAAAATTATACGTTCATTTAAGTGAATGACTTGTATTATTTGACGGGGATTATGATTCCCAGATAATTACGTTCATCCAACTGAATCTAAATTGCAAATGCTGGTGAGCCATGACTTGTTAGTTAGTTAGCCTAAGAGCAACTCCAACAGCTTCCTTATAATTTCTGTATAATAGGGAAGCAAAAGTCAAAATTTTAACATCTTTTTCTTCTCTAACTCTAACAGATTCCCTATTTTACAGCAATTTCTAAAATCTCCATATTCTTCCTTAAAATTTTAGAGATTGCTGTAAATATAGGAAATTTGGTTTTCTCTTTCCTCACTTTTCCTAAAATATGGATAGTTATAGGGATCTGTTGGAACAAAAGAGACTCATTTTTCTCTAAAGTAGAGAAAAAACAAAATATGGGGAATCTGTTGGAGTTGCTTTAACTAACACCGTGGATGTCATGAGTTCAAATCTCACTAATATAAGGGATTGAGTGGTGAAAAAACTATCCAAAAAAGAAAAACTGAATTTAAATTGCAAAGTTTATCTCTTCTGCGTTTAGATTCTTCATTTTCAAAAGCATGCTTTATACCTCTCCTACTTGTATGAGGACAAACTTTGCAATTTTTGATTCAGTTGATGAACGTAATTACCTGGAAAACATATCTCTTGTCTAATAATATAGGTCATTCCAATTAATGAACGTATTATTTTTCCTTCATTTATATAAGTGCAAAAAATTATTGTATAATAATGTTTGATTCATGATTGACTTACAAAATAGAAAAACAAAAAAAAGAAAAAGAAACATAATTACAAAGGAGGATAGTTAGGGTAATTTAAAAAAAAATTGAATTAAAGTAATAGAAAAATAAATGGGGTGTGTGAATAGAGAAAATGAGTGTGTGAATAGCACCACTCTTTTTTTTTTTTTTTTGAGAAAAAGGAACAAATTTTATTCCTTAGTTGAAATAAGAAAATAATTTATGGCCTCAATGAGGCCTAAATTTGAGGCCTCAATCCTAAGTGTCATGTCATGTCACCTACACACATCACCTATTAGCCAAATCATACAATGTAATTCTTGAGTAAAAAGACAATCTTATACTTTTAAAATCTAATGGCTCAATTTTGGTTTTCTTCTAAAAAATATATATTATTTTGACCTTCTTCTTTTTCCTTTTTTTCATTTTATATATATAATTCATCCAAAAAATTATATATATATATAAATTTTTGGACTAATTATATACATACGTGTATATATATATATATATATATATATATATATGTTTGTGAATATATATATATATACACACGTATGTATATAATTCTTCCAAAAATTTATATATATATAATTCTTCCAAATAATGTATATGTATAATTCGTCCAAAAAAATTATATATATATATACACACTACATATATATATATATTCGATGTAGAATTAATATGGTATAAGTTTATAAATATCGTAATTATAACCACAAAAGTTGAAAAAATTTCATGAAAAAAAAGTCAAAAAATTAAAATTGGAACCACAAAAATGAAAAATAAATAAATATTAATATTGTAACTATAACCAACGAAATTTGGTAAATTAAAGTAATATTAAACTCTTTTAATAAATGAATTTAATAAATAACTACACTAACAAGTTGATTAGAAAAGTCAAAAATTAAATTGGATCTACAAAAATGAAAATAAATATATTGAAATCGTAATTTCAACCCAAGAAATTTGGTGATTGAAGGGGTAAGAAAACCAAAATAATTTAGAGTACACTACGTCAATAAACTCATTAGATGACAGAGCTCAGACGACAGAATGGGTGTTTTCTGTTGTCTGAATAATTTTAACGACAGAATGAAAAAATTCTGTTGTCTGAATATAGTGATATACCATGGTAAATCAGTTTTCTGAAAAGAGTTATGTTTCAGACAACAGATTTCTGTTGTGCATTAAACTGAGATTGATTAAGTTTTGGTTGTTTGGCTTTTTTTTGTTTTTGAAAGGAACTGTTTAAAAATGGTTTTGTTTCAGACAACAGATTTCTGTTGTGCATTAAACTGAGATCAGTTGTACGTTAGGATTTTTTTTTCCTTTCAGTTTGGTTTTTTGGCACAACGTAAAGAGCTATCCATCTAACATTTCATGAAATTTTAACTCAACAAATTTATCAAACTGATCGAAACCAGAACCCAACACTCAGCTCGCTCTCGCTCTCAAACTATGAAGTCGATCTTCTCTTAAACCAAAACCCGACAACAAAACTTCTCTCTTCTGAGTCTCAAACCAAAATCATCGAACTGAAATTCCAGGTCCCCCCAATCCAACATCAATCTCTTCTAATCCAATATCGAACTGAAAACCTAGAAAAATTTTACCCATCTCGCCTCGCATATATAGAAAACCTCATTCCAGCCAAAGCATATCGGTCTCAATCCCTATCGTGTTGCTGATGAGCTCCTCCGTTAAGTGTTAATAGATTTAGGGTTTCTTCAAGATTGGGGATTTAGGGTTTTTTTTCTTCAATCAAGTGTTCTGCTCAAGATTGGGGTTTTCGGGTCTTTTTTTCGATTGCATTAGGTGGAGGCTAGGCGGTTTAGACGGAGGATAGGCGGATTGACCTCCAACCCAGTCTCAGCAGAACATAAAGGCCAGATAGCCAGAACCCAAAGCTAGTTCGAGAGAGAGAGAGAGAGAGAGACTCATATTATGTAACTCTGACAACACAGACTGGATTCCAGAGTCTCGTTCAGTCCAAGTTTTCCAAATTTCACAGCAAAACCCAATCTTTCTCTCATCAACGTCAGGCAAGATCACCTTTTTATTTACTTTCTCTATATGTATCTATATGTTTTTGGCTTATATGTATATGTATGCTATGCGTTCGGCCACTTTGGGATTTTGTATTTGCAAGTTATGAATGTAATGCTGGATTTTCTTTCAATTTTAATTGGCCCAATTTGTAGAAACAGAGGATTAGTCTCAGTGCATCAATTTGATCCTAACACCTTGTTTGGTTCCAGGAAAGTTTCTGTTGCCGGAAAGCTTTAATGGCGTCTTTGCAACCATTCAGGATTACAGGGGAAAAAAAAGGAAAGATCTTTTTATGTTTATGGGGATGAAGAACAACTTGAATTTGAAACATAATCTATTAAAATTTTTTGTTGCTTTTGGTACTTGTCTGTGAAGAGGGTATGAATTCTAAGGTTGTATGTTTTTGAGGAGAAAGCTTTGTGTTGATAGTTTATTTTTGTTGCTGAGATAATGCTGGGTACCAGAAGTTTAACTCCTTTGTCTTTTTGATTAAAACTTGAGGCCCAGTGAATGGATTAAAATAAATCTCTCTTGCAATGTAGGTGTAATTTTTGTTTAACTTGAGTTTAATTGCAGACGAGTCTTTAGAGGGAATTGTGTGATTTAGTGTGATGTGGTTTGAGGTTCTAAAAGGAAAATGTTGCTGCTTGTAGCTTTTAGAGAGTTTGGCTTGACTAAATATGACATGGTTTGGTTTGTTTCTTGTTTTATAAATTGTTCTCTTGATTTTGCTATAGCTCAGATATTGTATCACTGTTTCCTACAAGGCATGCCTAGGGAGATCTTCAAACATAAGAGCCTTGATATTTTATTTAAATATTTCCAATCATGCCTAGGGAGATCTTCATTATATGTTCCTTACACAACTCTCTTCTAATTGGGTTGATAGAGGAAAAAATTATGTTCAACATTTATGCACTTTAACAACTTCTGAAAGAAAAGACTCATAATTAACAAACATTGACCCCCTTTATTTTCTTTTTTATTTGTATCACAGATAAGGTTAGTAGAAAGACTTACTTCAACAACTTGATTTGGCCTGGTAGGCATTACTTTGATGCATCTATTAATCCGCTTCTTTTCATGTTTGCATTAGTAATTGTTATACTTTGCAGCACATATTTCAGTTATAGTATGGTTGAGGTTGTAACAATTTCTGATGGTCACAATCCTCAAGTTCTTGAAAACTGCACATTAGAGAACCTATTGTAAATATTTATACTGTTTTCCAGTAATGAGGAAAGGAAAAGGAGACTGATGAATAGTTGTTGCTTGATTTATATCTTGCCCTATTGGCGTAGTAATTTGTTTGTTTGTCCTTTTTAGGTTACTTCTGGCTGTTTATGTCCATTGTGTTCATTCTTTTTCAACATTTTTGATGCATATGGACAAGTGGTTGTTGTTGATGGCATCATCCAGCTGCTATTCAGTGGTGCGAGCTTATGTTCATATTGTTAAATCTACCATGAACTGCAAAGCTTATGATCAGTAAGGTTTTGCATATAGTGGCTCCCATAGAATGATGTGCCTCATTTTGGCTCGATTTGGCTGCATAAGTCTGTCCCAGGGATCAGATTATGGAATGGCTAACATGGACTTTTGTGTAGTCAAATATATTATCACTATATAGTGTAAAAGTAAATATTGCCCCTCTTATTACTGACTAGTCCGGTCCCTTCTTCCTCGGTGGAATTGCAAGTTCTGTTGTTCATTCTTTCATTTTGATGTTTCTTATGTCTTCTTACCCGCATTTACTTGTAGTACACACAAGCTTTTACTCTTTCCTTCTCTTATGCTAACCTTGTACATGTTATTGGATGTGTTTCCAATAAACTATTTCTATTAAAAAAGAAGTGCAAACCAGGACATGTTTACTTTGACATCATGTCCTGCAATTATATATAGTGCATGATGTATCGGTGAGGAAGATTGTGAACCTGGACAATCACATTGCAGGAGCCACAGATGTGCAATATCTAGATACCATGAACTTGGTATGTTTATGAATTGCTTCCTCTGCAGCTAGATTTGCTTATCTCGGTATACCCTACTTTTATATCATATTATTTATTGTTATATGATAAATAAATAACTGCATATGACAAGCTAGTATCTTCTTTGGCAGTGTCAAGTTCTACTGGCATGGTAACTTTAGCTAGCCATGTTAAGTGCTTGAAGCTATGGAAGTGATTTAGTCCATCTTTATCTATCATCTGCATCACACATCCTGAAATAGTCGGCTACAACATGCTTTTGTCATTTCTGTATATTGGGTTATAATATGTCACAGTAAGTACATAAGAGAGTTTTTAGATCTTAACAGTCCCAATTTAACCCATAGATGAGCTCACTGCAATGTCAGTAACAAAGGCGGGTTGTGTTTTTTCGTCTGAACTAAATTATGGAAAATTCGTCTAGCATTTTGGTATTATTTGGATGGAAATTGTGTAATCAGTATACATAAAATACTTATACTTGCATTCATACTCCCACAAATATGTAGCTCTACTGTTAGGAATATCTTTTGGCATTTCAGGTTATTAAGCCATGCTTTGTATTTGCAATTGACTATTTTATGAATAAAAAGTAATTGAGCAATGAGTACATGATCTCTAACTCTTTGTTTGTACTTGCAGTTTTTGCCCTTGGAAAGTTAATGAATAAAAAGGAAGATAAGAGCCAGCTTTCTGCAATTGCAAGGTACTGTGGAACATAATATATTTATTTCCAGGGGGCTGCTCTTCATTAACAATTTTGTGCATGCAGGCAAGGTTCAGGCAGTCCTTCAGAGGAGACTTGAAAGTGCCAATCATATATCAGCTTTATTTAGCAAAGGTATTGGATTATGTGGCTGGTCGAGAGCTTAAGAACGATGAAGTGTGGCTGGTCGAGAGAGCAGTTTAGAGCACTAGATGATCTGGTATTTTCATATTATGTGGATTTAACTTGTAGAATTATAGTTTGATTGATTGATGTAATAGGATCTGGATACTTGTACATTTTCAAATGAAATTAATTATAATGATAATTTGATTGAAGTGCTTCTCTTTCATAAATTACAACTAAATTTTGCAGACCAGATTTCTTAATATGGTGTTGTGCAATTGCTCTTGCTAAGACATACAAACCAAATAAAGCTGACATCCAAACCAATATCAAACAACAGAATTCAAGCAAATGTCTGTTGTTAACAGTCTTATACATCGACATATGATTGTGGTTTCTAATTGATTCACACAACAGAAAAACTCAAGAAAGTACAAGTTTCTATATATTCCGACGACATATTTCTGTCATTTTAATAAAAAAGAAACAATAGAACATGAAAAATATATGTTGTCTACAATTGATTCACACAACAGAAAAAATCCAAGATAGTTCAAATCTCTATATATTCACACAACAAATTTCTGTTGTCTTAATGAAATACAAACGATAGAGATTTATGAAAAGATGTTGTGTATGATCTTTTATTACAATATATAACTGTCGTTTCGTTACATCTTCAACTACAGAAAGTCATAATTTGACATCTCTCGATATAATCAGACAACAGATTATTGGCCGACCTATGTTGTTTGAGTGAAATATAGATCATGGGTAATATCTGTCGTCTGAAGGCCTAAGAGATATCAGGCTACTAGACAACATAAATTTTCTAAATCAGACAACACTCCTCGGCTGTTGTCTGATGGGTTTATTGACGTAGTGGTAATTAGATTTTGAAAGGATAAAATATTCTTTTTACTAAAAAATTATATGACATGATTTGGCAAATATGTAATGTGTGTAGATGGCATGACATGACATCTAGTATTGAAGCCACAAATCTTAAACCTCATTGAGGCCCTATATCATTGCCCTTGAAAATAATACAACCATGGGATTGATTAGATGCACTCTTTCTAACCTCCCTAGACAGAGAAGTTGGAACAGTACTCAATTCTCTAACCATCCTAGCCGATGACTCAAATTACATATATATTTTGTCGACTTCGTCAAGAGACGGTTAGCTAGGCTTATATTTCTAAGACGATGATGATGAATGTAGAAAGTACCTCGAACGGTGCCACGTGAAATAATGATCACATATGTCCTAGGACCTAGGTGTTTCTCCGGCCATGTGAATGAATGTACTCCACACTGCAGCAGCCACAGTCATATACGTAGCTAGATGCCCTTGGGACTCTAATTCGTATGGTAACCACGGGTAGCACATCATGTAACGGGTACTCACACGTTAACAAATACCGTATATATGTTCAGTCTGGATGAGAACTTGTTTGCTAGCTAGCTAAGAATTACCCACCTAATTAGTACAATGAAGTAACTATTGTGGGGCTTTCGATAAGGCCATTGAAGATGCGTGAGAAGATTGGCTGCTAACACCATCATAACAAGTCAAACCTTGAATTAAGCATCACAGCATCCAAGTCTCAAATCCACTAGCGTCACTGCGTTTTGTGACCTGGTGGAACTACTGGCTGGTGAATCTGTGAATCACATCGTCAAAACTACGTAGAGCACCAAGGGGGAGAAATCAGAGATGAGTTCCACTTGAGTACTTCCTAAAGAAAGTCAGCATTCGAAGGTTTGAGGAGCAGCCGGGAAGCCGTGGAGACGGGACAGGCCCTGAAGCGAAGGACGGGAAGAACTTACAACTAGAACTCTCACAAGGATGAGAAAGAGAGAAGAAAGAAAAAAAAAACACACATAAAAGCACGAGCTCAATAAACGTGATGATGAATAATGGGAAGTGTTCCCAGAAAAGATGCGACTACGTACATCTATTAATAAACAGAAGAAGCTAGCAATCGTAAAACCCAGATTGAAACATATGCAATCCACTGTCATGTGTTTATTACGTGGACGACTCGAGTCCTGGTCACAACAGGTGACATAACAATAGTACTAGGTACGGAGGTAATGAGATTGAGATATATCAACAAGCATCCCTTTAAATAATCCCAGATAATTAGATTTGATAACACCGGGGGTTCATCGATCTTCTTCCTTCGCTTTTCATCTTTTGTCCTCTCTCCAGTTATTGATACTCAGTTGCCCTGTTGTTTTTTTTTCCAACAAAATTAAGCCATGGAAGCCTGTTTTTCACCCCATAATCTTTGTCAAGAAACCTCTGCAGCCACACTTCAGCAACACCTCGAGTTCATACTTCAAAACCGTCCTGAATTTTGGGTCTACTCCATTTTCTGGCATGCCTCCAAAGACGGCCACAATGCCATTTCGTTAACATGGGCCGGTGGTCATTTCCGAGGGACCAGAGACTTCTCATCCAAAACATCAACCACTAGTAAGCTACATAACAATTACCAACCAATAATAGGGTTCGATCTGGAGACACCAAAGAAGGGGATCAAAAAAGAAGTCTAAGCTTTGTTCCATGAAGACATGAACATGGACGGACTGTTCGACATTAATGGAGATGTCACGGACTCGGAGTGGTTTTACTTCTACACTGTTTCTAATTTGACAGAGTCCTTTGCTGCAGGCCTTGAGAGTAACAACATTCTTGGCCATGCATTTTGTTCTGGTGCTTTTGTTTGGTTGGCAGGCGATCACGAGCTTAAGTTTTATGAGTGTGAGAGAGTTAGAGAGGCTCGCATGCATGGAATTCAAACTCTTGTTTGTATTGCAACACCCTTTGGAGTGCTTGAACTGGCTTCTTTGGAAGTGATTAAACAAGATTGGGCTTTTGTGCAGCTTTGTAAGTCTATTTTTGGATCTGACCTAATATCAACCACCGCCGGCGTCTTAAACTCAAAGCAGGGTCATGTTCATGTTCCTCAGCTACAAAATGCGTCGGTTCAGAAGGAGTGGACCACACAAGGTGAGTAATTTGTAGTAAGGAATTGTAGTAATTTCTATTTCTAACCTATTCTGAACTTAATCTTTTCCTCTCTTTCGGGTTGTCTATGGTAATGACTAATGAGATATTTATCACCACTCATTTTACATTTAATTGAACCAAATTTATTATATTAACAACAAATTTACCACATTTGTTTTTCATTATTTACAGAAAATTAAAAATATATTTGTTCACAAAGTTGTGATAAAGTAGTAGGTTGAGTAATTACCTAATAAAACTAGAAATATACAAAATAGAACTCACGTTATCACAATGACAACAATTTTTTATCATATATGTAAATGTGTGGATGAGATACATGTATGTTGTATCCAAGAATTTTCCCCTCTCTTCCTTTTATTGTCTTTTAATTTCATATATGGATCATCGATCTTCAAGTTTTATAATCCCTCTAAATGTAGTATGTATATCTTCACTAATATTTCTATATTTATTTGAGACTTTTAGCTTGTTAGTTTTATTGACATTGATTATACGTACTTTCATCACATATAAGGTGATATGAGAAAAACTGTCAACCTAAATGGATCTTCATCTGATGCCGGGCCTTATGAAAGCACATCAAAAACTAAACTAAAAAAGAGAGGAAGATCTGATAAGCATGCCGATGCCGAGCAAGATTCACCAATAAGCCATTCCAAGGCAGAGAGACAACGCCGGGATAAGCTTAATCATCTATTTTATGCCCTTAGATCTGTTGTTCCTAATGTCTCAAAGATGGATAAAGCTTCGACACTATCTGATGCAATTGTATACATCAATAAATTGAAGACAGTGATCAAGGAGTTGGAGGCCAAAATCCAAGCAAAACCCAAGAAATCCAAAGTAAGCATCATGATTGACAATATTCTTGATAGTCAAAAGCACCAGCACTGCTATGGAGGTGGATGTGGATATGAAGATTACAGGGTCGGAAGCCATAATCCGAGTTTGGTGTCCGAATAATCAGGATGATCCATGTGCTAGATTGATGAATGCACTCAAAGACCTTGAATTTCAAATTCATCGTGCAAGCATATCTAGTGTGAATGAGTTAATACTTCAAGATGTGTGGTAAGAGTTCCTGATGGATTCGCAAGCGAGGAGGTCATCAAATAAACCGCAATTATAAATAGATTTTAGAACTAGCACATCTTTCTTGCTCGCTAATTAGGATCAATCACAATAAATGTCTTAAGAGACATATCATGTTGTTGGTTAACGTTAGGATGCCAATTGAGCTTAACAATATAAAAAATGTGTGTCACTTGGTTTTAATAAATAGAAGTAGACTTTTTAATACCATTTAATGTAGTTGCATAAGTCTCTCATTTATAAGTGTGTCGTGAGTTGAACTCACAAAGGCTAGTTTTAATATTCAGTTGTTTTAGAAGCATTCTTGTTTTCCAAATTTGAATTGTTATGCAATGAAGGTATAATTTTCAACTGTCATAATCAGCCTAGATACCCTTGTTGCAATTTTATTTTTTTATTTCCTTAGACAAATGACAATATTAAATTGCTTTTGTAAATGCTAATATAAGCACCAAATCGAACTATCATTTTCCATTTTTTTCAGTTGAAAGTTCATCTATCCATATACTCATGTTTTCTGGTATATATCATGCTCATGCTTGCTTGTATACGACACAGAAAGATCACAAAACCGGTGTTTGCCACGAGTGTTCGCCAAATGTGCAGTGATGGATTGCTGGGATTAGCGTAGAGCAAGTGGTTTCCGCATCAACTCGACCTTGCAAAACTACAATTTCGTTCCTTTTTTCTTTTGAATAAAAATAATGTTGGATATTTAAGAAATATAGGACTCTGATTATGGAAATTTAAAAGAATTTTCGTTTTTAAGGCACATTATAACAACGCTCTACCACTTTCATAGTATATTTATCCCCACTACTTATGTGCAAAGGTGTTAATAATGCAAATAAGCGTTATGGATACAATGAAGCCTAATAACTTGCTATCTTAGATAGTTTACATTAATTAATTCACATAGGCTGGATCAGGAGATTCTTGTTGGCTTTAGCAAAAGGTTCAATTCCTTGTGATTTGATAGGCCACTTCTACGATCTATATTTGTATTTACATGCATACTTGCATCTTGTGCCTTGAGTTGAAGACCCTCATATACATGGTGTCAATTTCAAGGAAGAGGAAGCGCTTGAGGATTGAAGAATTTGCACAGGGTTAAAAGTTGCTACTTTAGAATAGGGCCCTGGTGATTGAACTATTCTCCTCGTAATGAGATATTTACTTTCATAACGTGGGAAATTATTAGATGGTCCCAGATTACTATGTGACACTGTCATGTGGTGGTTCAAGCCAATAACATCACTCGAATTTTGTGGAGACCATGCAGGAGGTGAAAAAAAAATATAAGAAAAATTAAATTAAAAGACCAATAAGAAACAAACACAAATAGTATGGGTCAATAACATCAATCTAGACCACTACGTATACTATAATCCTGTACCACCTAATAATTCTCCAATGTAATGTAACCTTTACTTTTGTGTTCTGATTAGTTTCTTTTTCTTACTTGCATGATATTAACCGTTCACTAGTTTTGGGCGGCATGATACGTGGAATCAAACATTCACTTTCATATTATGTCGTAGGAGTGGTAGAAATGTAGAATGCATGAAACGCAAACATTGAACATCACTCACAGCCGGCAATATGTACCTTACATGTCTATCAACACAATATAATATTTTTCTCATCACATCCGGCCACCAATTAGCTAGCTTATAACCACATAAACATATTACAGCTTTTTATAAGGTTGGGTACATAAAGATGATCAGTCGTGCACAATTTAAAACGTGAAACTAGAATTCAACATTGCAAATCGACTCAAATTCATATGACGATGTGTATTGTCTACTTCGTCTTCCATAGTTCCATTCTATGTGTATATGTGATCAGAATGTAGAAAGTACCTTGAACACAGCCACGTGAAATGGTCACATACATCTGTCCTATACTTGAATTATATATACTAGTAACGTGACCGCGTTTCTCGAGGATGATATTGTGATATTAATGAAAAATAGATCAACTACAAAGAACAGTGGTTATTAATTTTTTAGACATAGAATAGTGGTGGTTTGGATTTTTTTTTTCTTTCAATTTATTCTTTTATTTATTTATATTTTATTAGTTTAATTTGATAATTATGTTATTGAAGGGTATTATAGGCACTTCAAAATTTGGTGAAGCCTTTGATACCAAAAGAGGGCCTCCAATTATAGTAGTAGACACACACACACACACACACACATATCCATTTCAGAGAGGACCTCCTTACTTTAAGAATTTAAGAATTTTTACTATTTTACACTAGTATGTGACCTTTAATAATTTCAGCTGTTGATCTTTCAGATTCCTATGCAATAATTGTGTCTATGAAAAATCAATCAAATCCATAATCATTTTGTCATTCAAAATTATATAATCCATAATCATTTGTTCATTTAAAATTATATAAACAAATATAGCCTGTTAGATAAAATAAAAACGAACATTGTGCTAATCAAATAGTTAAACGTTTTCTGATTTGAGTAATTTTTTGTATGGTTCATATGTGTGTATGTAATTAGAGAATGAATGGCTTAAATTATTAAACTGTGTGCTAAAAATAAAAACTTGCTCACATTTCAAGTTTAATGAGGTCCTCTATACTGCATATGTTCAGTCTGGATCAGAACTTGTTTGCTAGCAAAAGGACTACGTACCTTCGTACGTACAATGACGTAAAGATTGTGGGGCAGTCGAGGGTGCGCGAGCAATGTGAAAAATAAATAAAAACTGAAAAATAAAAAAGAAAAGAAATTGATAGTGGGTAGTTATTTTTAGTTTAATGGCTAATATCAGGTTTAGCCTTTCTTGATAAAGATGTTGTTCTTTTGCATATTAATAAACTATTGGCATATATAACAGGAAGTTCAAAAATTTAACCATTCAAAGGAGAATTCGCTTAATTATATAAGATAACTAATTCTATTATTAATGTAAAGAAGATTTGGGAAAAGAAAATATTATATAATAATAATGATGTTTAATTATCAAGGTTTCCCACGAGGCCGAATAGTATATTCATCATAAACCAGAATAGGTCGTTACATATCATTTCGCTGTCATTTTAAGGACATAGACAGAGCAAGAAGGTAGTGGTAGTACTCATAGCGGTACGTATAAATAAACTCACTTATTATATATTTCAGACTGTAGAGATAGTGGAGATCCTCCTTTAATACTACGCCGGAGGCGCTAAAGTTCTAGGTTCCTAATATAAGGAAACTTATTATAATTAGACAAAAAACTGGATGATCCAACTATGGGAAATTCTGTTATTGCTTTCACTGCCTGACTAATACAGATAGGTTGCTCTGCTGGTCTCTATTTTTTGCAAGAAGCTAAGCTGACCTCCAATTTAGCTAGATTCGCTCAGCCTTGCATTAGAACAACTCAGGAGATGTAAAGACTTCCTAACAATTCTCAGCTTCCTGGAAAAGACTACTAAACTTTGACGGTGGCCGAGGCTACGTTCTTTCTTGATCTATCTTTCTTATTATGGATCTTCGTGGAATAGCCCGGCAAAACGGGTGAAAGTGGGAATTCTGGTTCTTGCACGGGACTTTCTTTCTCCTACGAATCAAGAAGAGTCCTAGACATCTTTTTTTTTCTTTGCATGGTCATTTAATTTCTCATAAGGTCTTGGGGAAGCAGTGGAGGGCTGTTAGGGCTGCGAGATCTGGACCTTTGATCTCACACCTTTTCTTTGCAGATGATCTTATTGAGAGGCCTCTAAGCAACAAGCTTCCATCATGAAAAATTGCCTTGATGAATTTTGTATAAAAACATAGGTTTAGGCCAAGAGCCTAAACCCTAGCCCAAATTTAGAAGTTAATGGACTAGGACAGAATCTAGCCCAACAACTAAGCCTAATAGGGTAGCCACCAGGGTGAGCACTCCAGGCCCAGCAACTTGACTCGGGCTCAGTCCACCATCTTCTCCCATCCCCCTTGTCGTACGACGTCACCTGCCGGCCGAATTCCATCTGACCTATGCCGCTGACTCATGTCGTCGCAATCTACACCGCCATGCCACCGACCCACGTTATCTTGAGCCATGTCGTCGACCTGCGTCACCATGGAACAAAAGCACCCCCGATCTGGGTTCTCATAAGCCCACACCACTATCGATCGAAACCCAGACGACGTCGACACTCTAAGAAAAACCAACGCAGGGACCGAATACCGACCTGTAACAGCACAACCACCCCTCCGCCACCAACCCAACCGAACAAAACTGACAAAAATCTGGAACAAAACCCGTCCAACAAAGTCGTATGGGTGATAGATATCGATCTTCGGTCAGGCAACAACCGCATGATCACTGCAAGGCAGAAGTCCACCCAGACGCCTGAGCGCCGTCGAACGAGAACGATTTTGCAGCAAAATGGAGAACGCTCGGCTTTAGGGTTTCTCTAGGTGAGAGATGTATCCCTTAGTATGTTTAATTATCAAGGTTGGGAGCCAATCTCCTCAAACAATCCCACAAAAACGAGGAACAAAAAAGAGAGCATATGAAGTACTCTAAAAGTCTGAAGATGAATAGTTGACAAATAAATATAGCAAAATCAATGTAAGAATCAATATTAATATACTACATAAATATATAATTTTTTTTTTTCACAAAACCTTAGTGGGGCACGGGACCTACTGGGCCCCTGCCTCCCTTCGCCCTTGGTCATGCATGTTTGTAATTTCTCAGTTTGTGAGATAATTAAAGCATCAACATTTTACTCTACAAACCCAACCAAACATACAATCACACTAGGTAAAAATTAGTAATCCCTGAGTAGAAATTTAGTTCAGGAGATCACCAAAAGTCACACAATTCAAATTATAGCAGCTTCTACATATAGTTTACTTCATGAGATTATTTTAAATTCAAACAATAAAAATGAAAAGGAAAGTAACTAAAGGAAACAAACAACTCACGCTGAATCCAAGAAATCACCCTTCGACTCCAAATACACAAGCTCAGAAAATAACTCGTTTCAAAACTCGACATCGTTACCTCTCAAAGGTAACATACATCACCTCAATTGTAGGCCGTCACCGCTTAGGGTTATGGCATCCGATACTCTCGCCTCAATCATAGCCCGTCACCGTGTAGGGTTATGACATCTGATACACTTACCTCAATAGTAGCCTGTCACCCGCCTAGGGTTATGGCATCCAACTCGCCTCAATCGTAATCTGTCACCCATATAGGGTTATGGCATCTGATACACTCACCTCAATCGTAGCCCATCAACGCATAGGGTTATGGCATCCGATACCCTCGCCTCCATCACTACTTTCACACTAGATCCATAGACTAAAAACATTTACAAGTCCTACGTGACCCAACATGTTACTCCAAAGCTCATATACTCTTGCTCAGAATAAATCAACAATTCACACGCATATCACAATGTCACGCCATCAACATATATATTTCACGTAAATATATATATATATGTATATATACGTAGTCATCCACTCAGGAATGCATACTAATACCAACTATAGTTCACGACAGCAAAATTTGAGAAAATCATTTTTATACTTGAAAACTCATTTTACTAAACTTGTGAATTGTAGTCGATCAAATTCATATTATTTGAAAACAAATCTTCATTTACGAAAAAATTTACAATTATCAATCAATTTCGACTATTAAATAACTCGGTTCGTAAATCAACCATGTGAGATTTACTCACCTCTAAATCCTGTTGCATCTTCACTTACAGCAGATAAGGTATCGACTATGCTTCATTAATCACCTAATCAAATATGATCGCAACTTAGCAAATGATTCATAAAACACACTTAAACGATGATCCCACGGTTAGATTCTAATTTATACGATGATTCAAAGGCCAGATCGAAATTAAACGATGATGCAACGGTCGGATCCTCATAGTGACCACAAAAAGTCATCGAAACAGTTCTACGATCAACATATCACAATTTGAAGTAAATCTGACGGTCGGATCATCTCAGATCACAAACCAAAGATAACGCGTAAAAACGTAAATCTAGCATGCATAAACTTTTTCCAATATGACCCTATAATATATCAAAATGATTGTATGGATGTGTAGATGCATAAACTGGAAACAAAACCCAAAAATATGGTCTGACACGCCGCCACCCACCGTCGGCAGTGGGCAGTTAACGCTCGGTCAACGGCTGGTCAACGCTGGCTAACCACCTCCAATGGAAAAGTCACCAACTACAAACATGTTCAGACTGAAGAGATGATACCTGAATTTGATAATCAAGCTTGAAAGTTGGATTAATCTCGACCGTCTGATAACGTTTCCATATTCAACCAGAGTCGTCGATTTTCAACGGTTGATCCTTTGCTCCACAGGTAAAATCGTGATGCAAGGCAGATATGAGGATAATTTAGAGGAAGAGGCGATCCTAGAACCGTGAAGAAATCAGCACGGAAGTGGCCGGAACACGCGAAATCAATCGGGTCCCTATCTCGCATCTTGAGTAGCTTCGATCTTCGCCTGGGGGCGGCGGCGGGTGAACAGACACCGGGGGTGGACGGCGGAAGGGAAGGCAAGTCAATTAGGGCCGAGTCCTCGGTCATCGGCAGCCGGGAAGGCTGGTTTCTAGTCGGTTAGGGTCGAGCGCGACCGTCGGGTCTGAGGAGAGAGAACGGAGAATTTTCGGGGGCCCAAACACAAAAACTCAATTTTTTCGTCCTTATGAAGTAATCAGAAATTTTTGCTGTTTATAGAAAATTCTCAAATTTAATCGCTCATAACATTTTCATACGAACTCCGATTTCCACATTCCGCATGTCTATGAACTCGTATCGATACTCTCTACGACTTTCGTGAAGGAAGTTTTCACAAAATCGAAACGTACTAAAAGTCAACTCTTGAATCGAAACAGTCTGCGCGAATAATTGTTCGAAATAATTTCCGCTCTACCCTCGAACCACAAAATCCCACTAATGAACACTTTATTAATTCCTAGAAATTTCAAGAAATTAATAGCGAATTTTCGGGGTACTACACATAATGTCTTTAAAAATCCTAATCGAATACCCAAAACTTTCATGAACTGATAAAAGTCTATATTGAATACACTCGGACTTTTAAATTTCATAGATTTCTTAAAAAGTTCTACTAATTTCATATACTAAGTTTTCGATTTGGGGACACCAAACAAGGGGATCAATTAAAGTCGAGGCTTTGTTTCATAAAGACTTGGATATGGACGGACTGGTCGACATTAATGGAGAATTGGAGATGTAACTGATTCGGAGTGGTTTTACATCTACACCGTTTCTTTGACTCAGTCCTTTGCTGTAGGCTAGGGAATAACAACATTCTTGGCCGTGACTTTTGTTCTGGTGCTTTTGTTTGGTTGGCAGGAGATCACGAAAGCTTCAGTTCTACTAGTGTGAGAGTTAAAGAAAGCTCGCATGCATGTAATTCAAACTCTTTTTCTATTTTTTTTTTTTTGTGAATGAATTCAAACTCTTATTTGTAATGCTACACACTATGGGTGCTTGAACGCTTCTTTAAAAATGATCAAAGAAGATTGGGGTTTTATGCAGCTTCCCAAGTCTATCTTTGGATCCGACATAATAACAACCGCCGCTGGCGATCAAACTCAAAGCAGGGTCATGTTCATATTCCTCAGCTGCAAAATGGGATATTTTCAGGATCGGTTCAAAAGAAGTTGACCACACAAGCCGAGTAATTTGAAGTAATTTCTATTTCAAACCTATTCTCAATTTAATGTTTTCCTCCATTCCGGTTTGTCTATGGTCATGAGATATTTATGAAACACTCATTTTACATTTTACTGAAATATTGACAACTAATTTATCGTTGCAGGAAATCTAACATTTATGTGCCTAGCCCAAACATGTTTATTTACCCTATATGTAATAGAAACGTATATTGTATTGATCTCCTATTTATGTATAGGATTCCTTACTAAACAAGACGATTGTACATGTTATTCTCTATATTTAGAGGCCCTATTGTCAATGAAAGATATCTACTTTCTCCCGAATTCATATTCCCTACAACATTTACCACATACATCTTTTTACACTTCATCTTGGTTTCCTTATATTTGATTGATAGCTTAAGTTCATGAAAAGAAATCACTTAAGGTCCGCTTGACAACAAATGCAGTCCTTAGTGATAGAGACGATTAGTTGATCGAGGTTTGTTGCAATCGAAGAACAAAATATTTGGTAGAAGAAAGTCTGGAGACTGTTTGATTTCATATTTCATATTTGTTTGATGTCATTGAGATAGTACCAATATGCATGATTGGCATATACAAAACCCTAAGGTGACTACTGCGGCCTCCCAAACCAAAACCCTAGCTTACGATCACGGCTTGATCGTTCCTTCTCCGACCAAATGTAGATTGAAGACATGACAGCCAGCTTCGTAGCCTCGCTGGCCCTTTCTAGCAATGAAGTTGTGGACCTGTCAAGCATGAATGATGCCAGAATCAGTGGTAGTTCCCAGGCATATTTACTCGCTCGTCCTCTGACACTGAATTTGTGTGCTGGACAGGGAATTTAAGGTTCAAGAGCGTCCACAACGCAGATTTGTGCTCGCCTTTAACCTCCGAAACGATTGGAACAAGGTAAGCAAAGATGGCCCGTGGTACTTCAACAAGGCACTAGTCATTCTGCATGAGTACGACGGCATGACTGCCCTGCAAACCATCCCCTTGCAGTTGCTTTTGTTTTGGGTGAGAATCATTAATATCATGTCGGCGCTAGAGGTCAAAGAAAAGATCATGAATATGGCTACTATAGCAGGTAAGTTCCTTGAGATTGATCAGAAGTTGTTTGACAATAAGGGGCTGATTAGGGTTCATGCTGAGCATGATACTCAGAAGCTATTATGCCTCAAGAAAACTCTGAAGCTTGCTCCTAGAGTGATCGAAGAAATATCCTTCTTCTTCGAGAATCTGGTTGGTTGCTGCAAAGCATGCCAACTCATTTTTCATGATAATAAATCCTGTCCTGCTGCACAGACTGATCATGCTCAACCTCCCAAGGCAGAGAAAGCTGCTACCGAGGTGGAATTGGTAAGAAGTTTTTCTGGATTCCAGGAACCCTATTTCACTAATGGGGCTTTTCGATTTCAAGGAGTACAAACTCTAGTGTTACCCTCTGTGGCACGTAACCTCTTTGGCTGCAGAAGTTCACAAAATTCGCCAACCAGTCCTCCTCGAACCACTCTCGCTGATCAAATCAGTACACCTGGCAGCAGTGAAGCCTCAAGCAGCCATATTGTTGATCGCTCAAGCTAGGAAAATGAGGAACTGGCACTGGTCCCGGTTGAAGAAATTCAATAGAGTCCAAAGAGGGGACGCCCTGCATCACCATTCTCGTCCCCGAAAAAATTGAAGCTGTTCTTCGAGGCACAACAGGATAGCAAGCTGCATGATATGTTAACCAAAAAGGTTAAAGTGCTTGAGTTCCATACAAAGTTCTGAGCAAAGTCATTGGGTTCAATCGAAACCCCGGGAGGAATGTTGGTTCCAAAGGAGGGCATGATGCCTCTAGCTACTATACAAAAACAAATTGCAAAGGTGGAGCATAAGAAGTAGGGCTGCACACAGGTTGAATTGGATCGGTTTTGACTCCAAACCGTCTCTATGCCAAAGTAAGCGGTTTTGATATTTTAGACAACCGGTCATCGAAAAAAATAAGCTTAATCCGATCCAATCCAATCCATTTAAAGATGGTTTGGTTCTGTTGGTAAGGCGGTTTAAAGTTTAGGGTAGACGTCCTAGACCCTAAACCTATATAGCAATAAGGTTTTGTTTATGAAAAATTCATAGTAAAATACTAAAACTCAATCTCAATAATAAAAATTTAATAATCAAAATCCAAAACTAATATTCAAAGAACAAAATCCAAAATAGTTTCAAAATTATTCACTTATTTGGGTCTAGGATTCAATATGGTAGTATATCATTTTGAGAATTAAATTATAATTGGAGAATTAAATTATAATTGGAGAATTAGAACTTACTTATAAAAGACTACCCATAAATAAATAAATATATATATATATTATGTATATAAATTTAATTTTTTTTCCTATTATATTTAATACATACCGGTCGGTTCGGGTTTCGAGATTTAAGTAACAGAAAAACCAAACCAAACCAATTCCTAAACGTTTTGGTTCGGTATTGAACCGGCTTTCATATCTTAACGCTAAAAAACCTTAACCAAACCATATTTACCGGTCGGATTCGACCGGTTTGGTCGGTTTGTACCGTGTTTTTGCACACCCCTAATAAGAAGAGAGGCGGGCCTCTTGGTTCAACGAATAAGAATCCATCAAAAGCCCAAAAGGTACCAGCTGAAGATGTAATACCCTGAAAATTCGTTATTAATTTCTCTAAATTTCCTGGAATTAATAAAGTATTCGTTAGTATGATTTCGTGGTTGGAGGATAGAGCGAAATTGTTTCAGACGAATAATTATTCGAAATGCACGTTTTAGGGGGGGTTACCAAGTTTGACTTTTTATACAATTAGATTATGTGAAAACTTCCTTCACGAAAGTCGTAGAGCGATTCTCGAAAACCAAATGGATGGCGTGACATTGTGATGTGTATATGAACTGTGAATTATTCAAAATATGGTTTTGTGCGTTTACTCTTTGTGGAAATACGTTATATCATGGGATTGTTGATTTGTCATGTTGAAAGAGTAATCGAGTTGGGGTAACATTTTGAGTCATGTGGGATTCTTTGTAAATGTTTCTACGGATCTGGTGTCACAGTGTTGACTGAGGCAAGTATATCGGGAACCACGTCTTTGGCCAGGTGAGTCGTTACGATCAGTTAGAGCTCTAGTCTGTCTGCCATTATACTGCATGGGGGTGACGCGTGAGGTTACTTGAGGCCCATAAAGTGCACGCGTTTTTGAAAGAGAGTTTCGGGTGGTTGCTTTATTTTGGAGGGACATCAGTTTTATATTATGTTGTGAGTTGGATTAATATGATTTTATCACTTAGTGATTTATTGGGAGTTGATGGGTGATTATCTACTTTAGTCAAAGTTGATGGGTAATCATTGACTATCGACTTTAGTTTGGAGTTGATGAGTGATCATTGCTTTAGTGTGAGTTGTTTGATTTCTTCATTGATTTTCCTTTTCATTCTAAGGTTGATTTTAAATGTAATCTCCTTAACTAAGTTATATGCAGGAGAATTGTGTGAATTTGGTAATCTCCTGAACTAATTTCTATGCAGAGATTACTAATTTTTATCTAGTGTGGTTGGATATTTGGTTAAGTTTTAGCGTTTCGTATTCGAATATCTTTATTCGAAATTCGGGGCATTACAGAAGATGTCCTCAACGTCTTGTACTCGGGAAAACCTCCAAGCCCTACTGTGAAAGGCAAGGAATAAATGTAATTTCTTTTGCATTAGCCTATATCTATGTCTTAGAATTTCGTAGTTAATAGGCTTACATAAATAAGTGAGCATTGGATTTTTAATGAATGGTCTAGTTCTATGTACTATGTGAGACTTCACATACCTCTTGTATATTTTTGAATGATAGTGGAAAGGTATGTAATGATCATTCTTGCCTGAGTTTTATTAATATACACTACTACAGAAAATGAATCACAGGACACCTCTCACACGACGTAACACTGTTTTCCATGGTATGAATCACTTCTTATTATTGAGACGACAGTTGTAAAATTTCCGTCTTTCATGCTGGGATTATGTATTGCTTCAGAAGACGTTTATAAATGGAAGCGTGATGTGAGGTTAAATTGTTATAGAGGAGGCAAGTTTTACACCAATTGGCACCGCTTAAATTTCCTCAGCATGTAGTGTTTATATGACGATTACTTTAAAACTGTGGTGTGAATCTATAGATTTGCAAGTCAAAACATGTTCACCGATATTCCCTCCAACATTTCCCTCTCACCAGGCAACATGAGGAACCAAAATTGAAAATTTTAAAGTGGCATTCAGATAACATATATGTGAAAAACCATGGTATGACGTCTTGTAGATGCATGCATCAACTAATTAATAATGCAATGGCTTATCCATGTGTCTTAAAGCATGCCCCACTACACAATAGCATTCAGACCAAAAAAAGCCCTCGCGACACAATTGCTGGCATTCATTCTACAACTACCCCGCCATAATTGCTAGCAATCTCTTTCAAAAACTCCAGCCTACGCCGACCCCGATTCTCTCTTCGACTCTTTGAGCTACCCACACTTCGAAGCTTGAACCCAAAATCCACGCCTCGGAAGCCCTGAACCCTAAATCCACAGTCTCCGAATCCTAGAACCCTAAATCCCGGATTCTTTAGTACTAATCTCCAACTCCGAAGCCCTAAATCCGAGATTTGTCTTCGAATTTGGTAAGTACTCGTCCTCTCTATTGGGTGTTTGATTTGGGGGTTTCGGGTTTCTCGTCCTCTTGTCCCCTGACACTCACTTTTGATTTCTGGTTCTTCACAAATCAGAAATCACACTTTTGATTAAAGGTTCTTCATTTTGTGATTTTAGTTTTGATTAACTGGAGGTTTTAGGGTTCTTGACTTTTGGTTTCTGTAGAAATTGGTTGTGACAAAAATTGGTTTGTGAATTTCTTTTATTCTTATTCAGTGAATTTCTTTTATTCTGATTCTCTTTATGTGAAGATGGATTTTTCAGACATAGCGCAGAAGCTTGACCTCTCCAACTCCAAGAATGTCGTTGGCCTCTGTGACATCCATTTCTACCCTTCCGTAGTCAACGTCGTGAGTTTCATTTCATTCTAAATCGGGTTTATTCGATGGACATTTAGAATTGGGTATTTATAATTTTGCAGGGTGTGGTATGAATGGCCGTGATATGGGCTAACAATATTTTTGTTGTTTGTTTATATTCACTGAAGATTGTATCTTAATCTCAAATGAGCCAACAACCACAATCTGGTGCTCCTGCTCCCAGAAAGGTATGGTGCACTGCCCTTTGTTAAATGTGAACTTTATACAATATTACTGATTTGCTTTGTTTTGATGCAGAAGAGGTTCATACCAAAAGCTCACACAAAGGCTGAAGTTAAACCGTATAAGCTCCTCACTTTTTGTTCAAACCAATGTACTTTATTATTGATTATCCTTTTCTTTTCTAGTTAATTTGAACATGTCTCACTTGTGTTGTTCTTGATGTCTCTATAGCGACCCGGAGGAGGAAGAGCAAGCTAGTCATGCCGAAAAGGAGAGGGAGTTGCTCATAAGTTTCCATGTATGTATTACGACACTGATTGATTAGTTTGCATTGATATGATCTTGACTTTTGATCCCAATATCTGATCTTTTGTATGTTTTGTCTTGCTTTGTGTCTTAAAGGAACAATCTTTGAGGGCAAAGCCGAAAAATGAAAAGAAAGGTAGAGGCTTTTCTTACTTTGCTTTGAGACTCTTGGATTTCGATTTGGAGTTCAAATTTTACTAGTCATCCAACACTTGCAATTTCATCCAATCAAATTTGAATCAAATAGGGTGGAATTTACAAAACTTAAGTTGGATAGTATGGAAGTTGTGATTCAATAAATGAAAACAATGGTGTTAATTTGCAAAAATACATGTGGGAGTTGCATTTGGTTTTGGGGAGTCAGTCATTATCGACCATAAGATCATTGTTGTCACTGAAGGAATAATTTTGATATTTTAAGGCAGTAGCAGATTTGGGTTGAATTTGGATAGTATACAAGTCGGGGATTTGGGTTAAAATTAATAAATAAATTGCATTGGTTTCATGTCTGGTTTGATATTTGTGATTTATGTTCATTATGACAGAAAAATAGAGCTCTGCTTTCAGCTTATTTACTGGTTCTTTAATTCTTGAGTCGATGGGTTGCAAATACATTCCAGTGAAAATTTAGGTCATTCTAAATCCAAAGAACCAGCTATATGTTTCTCTTTCTCTACATCCTTCCTATATGATGATTTACATTTCGAGTAAGAAGACATGATGTTCTCAGCTCAGGGTCACTATTGACTAATCATGTAGTCACTAAAACACAATTCCAATTCATACTGGAGAAAAAACAAAGTTCCCAGCAAAAACAAGAGATAAAAAAATAAATTGTCATTATGCTGCTAGTGACAATCCTTTCTCTATTTTTTCCCCTTTCCTCAAGCACTCAATAATTATGGCAAAGACATTGGTTGAGGAATAAACTAAAGCTTGGAAGTTGATCTCACAAAACAATGACCAGGTTCAATGGGAGTGTGGTTTTTGAAACTGAAGAGCCATTCATGAAGATTGCTTGTTGTAGGTCTAGATCTCTCACACAACAGGTCTCTCTCTCTCTCTCTCTCTCTCTCTCTCATTCATTTATTGTTTTGGCATCTATGCATTTTGTGTTTCATAATGGTCTAGAGCAAAGCCAAGCCTTAATTAAGGACTTAACATAGTGACTGTTTCCCAATACTATTAGATAATTAGAAGTATAAATTAGAATAATACATACTTCTGAAACATCTTTTCTCTTGCAAATCTTTTGCTGCTTTTGACCTTAGTATAACAGTTATATTATAACTTTAAATATATATATATATATATATTATCTTTTATATTTGGTTATAATAAGGTACCATCTAATAATATGCTCCTGGAATCCCCTTTTATAGCAAGAATATATGTCCAGGTCGGTAATGTAACTTTCCATTAACCTTGAGAGTAAACCAATTGTCACTCTAGTATATTTTCTCAATCAGCCTGAAGCATGGGAGAAATTTTAGTCTTCATTTGTTCTCTTTACTCATCAGCTACTTTATCTCAAGTCATTTATTTGGACCAAGAGGTTACATAGATAAAGTCTGCCAAACAAGCAGTGTTCTGCTCCTTTTTTTTTTCTTTTTTTTTTCCTTTTCTTTCTTTGGTCAACTCTGCTCCTTCCTCACTACAATTAACATAGATGGCTGTGTGTGTATGTGTGTGATTTCATAGCTTCTTTAATCAAGGCATTATAACTTATATTTTTGTTTTTTCAAACTGCCTCTGGTTTCACACTTAAGGAGTTTTGGCTATTTGAACAAATCAAGTGTTGTACTGTGTTGCTAGTACTTTTTTGTTTGCAGTGTTTGAATGAAGAATTAGAGTAAAATGGCCTTTACTTCTATTCTAGTGATATCTGTCTGGAATTAGTTGCAGAGAATTGGTGTAATTGGCTTAAATATATCAATTTTAGTCGTGTTTTGTGTGCATTGTGATAGGGTATTGTGAAGGAGGGTTGCTTTTGTAAGTCATCGATGCAATGAAAAATGTTGGTAAAGCTAATAGTTTTGATAATTGTATACAAAACATGCAATATACAGACTAAATTTTATTCTTTGGATAGCTGCTACGCTTATTTTCTTGTCTGGTTAGCAGCAGTGAGGCAGTGGTGGATTCTGAGAATATTGTAGCTGATTCTGAGAATGTTGTAGCTGCCATAAATGTAAGTACTTGGAGCACCAAATGAGAATATTTGGCTGCAATATAATTAACACAACAACTTCCTGTATTTGGAGCACTACAACATCCTAGAACTCTTTCAATGAGGAAGCCCCATTACTGTTCTTTAGGCCATGGAGAGTGCCAATGTTATGAAGTAAAGCCTAATTTTGAAGACAAAAGCTAAGAAGAGCAAGAGATCAGTGAATTAGAACTTGACTTGTATTTTTTTCTGTTCTCCTATTTTGTAGATACAATTAGCATTATCAGACCCATTTAGATTCCTATGGGATTATAACAACTATCTATTATGATTAATTTACTGTTCTTTTGACTTTTGGTCATTTTTCATTCCGAAATCTAAATCTTGCCATTATAACAACAATATACAGAAAAAATATGTAGTCTGATGAAACAAAATTTCTATAATTCACACGACGGTTCTTATTGATATCCTTGTTGGATGCACATAAAGACAACAAGTTTTAGCAAAAACCATTGTCTCAAATGTCACAATACAACGGTTAGAGTTATATATGTCGTGTGAAAGCACACATACACTAAATTTGAAGTCATCACACCACATTTATGTTAGAAGAACTGTTGTGTGTGTACAATTTGCACAACGTCTTAAAAATTAAAACTGACTTCTGAACAACAAAGAGACAAGGTTGGAATCATAAACACCGTGGTATGAATAGAAGTCACACCAAGGCAAATTTCTGTCGATAGCATGTCGGCAGATCTACCGATCCATCAGACAACAGAGTCAGCTGAAAACCATCGACCCAATGATCGGTATACGACGGTTAAAAACTGTCGTGTAACAGCGTTTCATCAAACGATGCCTCGATAGACCGTGGAAATGTAAAACGTGAGACGACAGTTTTAAACTGTCGTGTGAAGCCTTTTGTGTAGTAGTGATAATCATTGATCGATTGATTAAAAAAAAATGCATGATTTGCATTAATAGAAAGAGCATAATATTGAAAGACACCGAAGTCAATATTATATTAATTGTGTTGGAAAAAATATTCCAAAAACAAAAAATAGTTGAAATTAACCAACAAATGTTAGTTATATTAACTAAAATTTAACAATGATTTCATTAGTTTGACTACATCGAATCCTAAACCCTAAATCCTGCTATAAAGTTGATATAAGAACCTCTGGTAAATCGTTGATTCCAAAGTGGCTAGATTCTCCATGGTCTTCCTCCATATATCGTCATTACTGTGCTCATTAATACATAATCTGAGTTGTGCATCCTTGCACAAAAGTTCTAGTATTGGTCCATGTATTTTCTTCATCAGGTTTCGGTATAGGAAATTGGTGGTGCATGCCTAAGGAAAAACCACCAATTGTTGCTTTTCGAATGGATGTCTTGATCACAAAGTATTCCTACTTTTGTTGGAGAAAATGCTCAAGAAATGGAGCATTCCGACTTCTGTAGGTATAGACCAAAGAGACAACCTCTGGAAGTCAGTAATGTTCATTCCACAGTATTGTGTCGCTCACATAATCACTAGCGTCTTAACCAAAAACCTGAACATTTTTTTTTCCCGTTTCAAGATGTCAATGACATGTGCATTATTCTTCATTCAGAATCATTACATTGCAAAAGCTTCAAATGTGACCATTTGAACTCATCTAATTTCCTTTCAGAACCAAAATTGCCAAAAAATTGTACCAACTTTCCACTTTTCTTTTTTATACTGTCACCAATTTTAGAGTTCATATGCTCATTATCTGCAAAGATGTATCCTTTTATATAACAACTTGATTTCACTACTTTTTGAGAAAAGTTAACTTCTTTCGGTTAATACTGTCCAACTGGATCAGTACAGATCCAGCATTTTCTCTTTCAACCTAGTTGATCGATTCTTCCTCTAGATGCTTCAAAACTGCTAATCGTCAACGAGATCCTTTTAAGATATCTCCCTCCTTTGCATCAACAATAACCTTAAGATTTTTGAGTGATGAGATACCATAAACTGAAGAAACATGACACTTCAGAAGACGCATTGCCTCCTTGGTACCGCCTTCATGCAAGTCAAGCACTATATCCCCTTGTTTCTCAGCATTTCTAGGTCCAAGGATCATTTTATTTGACTCCTCGTCTGCTTCACGTGCCTTTTCTTGAAAGAATGTCCCTGTTCCATGTGTTTGTCTGCTAGAACACGATCTCCCTTAGAAAATGAGTCTACAACTGCCTGGTAATACTCCTTCACCATATTCCGATAGTACTCCTTCTACCTATCTTCATCATCTGCATCATCCTATCATCCTCAGTATGATACTGTTGATAGACCACAGATGTCTTATGATGCAAAAAAAATCTTTTGGAGGTTCAAGCACTAAGTGGCCATAAACTTCATATCCCTGCGTTGATCTTACTACTTTTTTCTTTTTTTTTGTAGCTCCTGCTCCTTGGGTCTCTCAGGAGCATTGAAGAAAGCAGCCTAATCTCTCCTTTCTTTTCCAGTTGATTCTACTCCATTTCCATAAGATTTTCATTAAAGCCAAGTTGATAACTAATATTAACATCTCACTTCGAAAAAGATGCTAATATAATACAAAAGTTTAGAGCCATGTAACCCATGCAACTTAGATCTTGTCGACTGCAAGAAATAGGGGTGGATTTGGTTATAACGCTTCAGCTTTTCGCTAGTAATCGAAACCGCCCCGCAAATTCAGTTAACAGATAAATCGGTTAACTAAGAAATCAATTTGATTCGGTTTCAGTTGATTTTAATCATTTAATATTGTTGATTTAATCCTTATTTTTAATGAAAATTTACATTTCTTCAATTATTATCAATAGTAATTATCCAAACAACATTGATATCCACAATTTTAATGTAAACCAAAAAATATACACCAAAATACCAATAAGACAATAGATATGAATATACTATAGCTTATTCTATAATTTAAAGCTAAATAAGTATAAAAAAAAGCAATTGAAATAACTATAATTAAAATTAAAAACAGCAATAGAAAATTAATTACATATAGAAATTTAAGTATAATTAGAATAACAAATATGATTTCCTATAATACAAATACAAATTTTACTGAATAATGTACTAATCGAAAACCATATCATAAGCATTGGTCCGGTTCGATTTCGGTTTTTTTTTTTTCGGTTCGGTATAGTACGTTGGTTTTCATTTCCAAAAAGTCCACCGCTGACGAAAAATATTTAGCAAATAAGAGAAAGTACTCCACAATATGCTAACTATAAAAAAAAAAAAATTAAAGAGGTTATAAATGTTATTTAATAATTCATAATAGAGTGAGGTTAAGTAAACAGATTTAGAGGTCTCAGTAAAAACACTCAAAACTTAAACCTAAATATTGTTATGTCTTTTTTTTTTTTTTAAGGAGTTTAGAACCCAGCTAAGCTGGGAGGCTTAATCCCACGCCCGGTTCCATTTATTGAAAAAAAAAACAGAGAGAATACAAAAATTGGAGAATGGAAAAAATTAGAGATGTGTGTGTGTCAAATAAGAGATACTGAGGTCTGGAGATGGATGGATTGCATGCATAAAGCATAGGCAGCAATTAAAAATCTTGAACAACCAAATATTTAGATTTTCCTAATGAATGCCTAAAAATAACCCTTTCATTCATAAGTAAAGATTGAACATAGTGGTCTTACAAGATAATACCTCATGTTGTAGACATATGCACATCTGGTAAATCATTGATTCGATGTTATTGAAGCCCAAGTCAGGCGTTACATACATTACCAACATCATCTACCTCTTCATCTTGGCTTTCGAAGGCCATAGGAATCGTCATCATATTCTAACACTTTGATTTCAAATGCCTATTAATGAATTTGTGTTGTAGATGACAGTGAATTTGTAAACATATACAGTCTAGAATTATGTAGCACCTATTTATAGCAGAGTTAGAGGTCATGCAAGATCTAATTGATTGACCCTTTATCTAGAATTAGCAAGAATTTGGTACATGCAACGGTCGCCTGCCATACTGCCAGGTGCTTTGTACCAGTGAAATCACAAAACTTCTAGATATGTTCATTCCATTTAAAGGGTAGGGCTAATTTTTGAATTTAATATAAGGAAATGTATCTTCTGTCCTAAAGAAAAATGGAAAGTTATACGCTAGAATTGAATGGAAAAAATAAACACTATATATATTTATATATTGAGTTTTGTAAATTCTATAGCACATTAATCTATCAATGCAACAAGTAGACTAGATTTGATATAAAGGTAGACTGACTCTATGAATAAGTAGACTAGTTTGACTTGATCTCAAATTAGTCTACTTTTGTATCAAGCTAGTCTACCTCTGTAGTGAACTAATCTATTTAATATATCGGTAAATTAGTGTACCGTAGATGATCCCTTGATTTTTTTCCATACGAAAGACATAAATTATTACGAACATATAAATGGTTGGAACTAGTTGGGGTTGTACTTATAGACTACAGAAATGATTACAACCATCTTAATAATTGTGACATTTTTTTACTAATAAAGGCAGGATAAAAGTGATTACAACGATCTTAATAACAGGTGTAGAGGTGTGCGTACTACAAGATGGGAGTTTCCTCCCAGTGAGTCTGATCGGGGTGGAATAGGGGTCATGGTAAGAGCTGAGGCTGAGGTTTTTAAAGATGCATGGTCTAGATATCTTCCTCGTGTGTCCTCGATGCTCCATTGTGAAGTTGAAGCATGTAAGGCTAGGTTGCTGTTAGCCATTCATCGGGCTAAGGATGGAAATATGTTTTGGTAGAGACTGGTTCTTCAATTTTGGTTGCTGCTCATAATCATCAAGGGAAGAATAACTTTGAAGTTAGTTGGATAATTAACGACTGTGAAGAATATACGCTTAACTTTTATTTTATTTATGTCCGACATGTATATCGTGAAGCACATAGTATAGTTGATACGATTAACCTTTTGCTAGTTTAGATCACACAATTGATCTGTCATTAGAAGAGGCTTCTACGTTCTTGCAGGATTCGACGAGGATTTATCTAATGCTTCAATGAGAGCTTGAGGTATAGTTATTACGTCCCCCTCAATGCGACAAATTTTAATAAAATAACATGGGCGTAGGGCTGAGCTTCTCAGCTTGATTGGGTTACTAGTTACTATCCTGTAGTTTAAGTCCAAAATCAATTCAGTTCCTGGACTTCTAATTTCATCAAAGACACCTCTGCACTTTCAATTTTGATCTAATAGGTCCAATTCGTTAATATTTTGTAATGGGTTCAAGTTATAGTTGAATTATTTGTTGAAAAACTATTTATTTTTAATAGTATGACTCACTCTTAAATTGACTAGAGGTGGTCTGCAGACATCACATCATAAAATATAGGCCATATATGAGCCACGTTAACAACTTAAATAACTCAATTGTCGGAAAACTAACAAATTGGACCTATTAGATCAAAATTGAAAGTGTAGTGGTGTTTTTGATAAAATTAGAAGTTCAGGGACTAAATTGATTTTGAACCTAAACTACATGGTACTAATATGTATTTAGCCCTTAATATTTTGTTATACGTTCAAGTTATAATTGGATTATTTGTTGAAAAACTATTTATTTGTAATAGTATGACTCACTCTTAAATTGACTAGAGGCGGACTGCAGACACCACATCATAAAACATAGGTCATATATGAGCCACGTTAACAAGTTAAAGAACTCAATTGTCGGAAAACTAACAAATTGGAACTCTTAGATCAAAATTGAAAGTGCATGAGTGTTTTTGATGAAATTAGAAGTTCAGGGACTGAATTGATTTTGGACCCAAACTATAGGGTAGTAAAATGTATTTAACCCATTAAATATTGTTTAGCCCTTAGACTTTTACCAAAAAAACACTTAGGTCCCTTGCCCTGTAATTTGACATGTTTAGTCCTTGTACTCTCAATTTTAGACCAAATAAGTCAATTTCTTTACTCTCCGTCCAAAAACTCGGTTATGTTGCTGACGTGGCAATCCTTTTGCAACAAAAAGTCTATTATACCTTCACTTACTTTTTTTTTTAAAAAAAAAATTTGTTTATCTTTTTTTTTTCCTTCTGTTTATCTCTTCTAGTCTTCTTCTTCTTCTTCGAGCTCTCTCCGCTGGTTGTCCTTGGATCTCACAAAAATCAAATCTTCTTTTTTCTATCTACTAACAATACCCACAAAAATAAAACCAATTTGAACTCTCAAACATCGATCTCAAATGCAAATCTGGAAATTTTGGGTCATCAAGATCACTTGGGTGAAGACAGTCAAAGATAACAAGATTGAGAGAATAATTTGTATTGATGTTGAATAGAAGAAGATGGTATACAAATCTGATTACAAATTCTTACTCAGAAGATGTAAATATATATACAATGATTCTAAGAGGCTTACCTAATAATTGATAAAGATCCACATATCATGCAGACATGCTTTTCCATGTTTTGTGGTTCCTTTTCCATGTTTTGTGGTTCCTAGCATTTTAACAATTCACGCCAATACTCCCCCTCAAGTTGGCGCATACACATCAACCATGCCCAACTTGCTTAGTGAGTCATAAAATGCCTTCCTGGAAACTCCTTTGGTAAGTATATCTGTAAATTGCTCTTCAGTTGGAACATAAGGAAAGCTAATGATTTTGGCATCTAGCTTCTCCTTTATAAAGTGATGATCAACCTCCACTTGCTTAGTACGATTATGTTGTACTGGATTCTATGATATGTCAATGGCTGTCTTGTTGTCACAATACAACTGCATAGTACTTTTGAGTTTGAAACCCAGATCACGTAATAAATTTCTACTCTTCCATGTAACCAAATTACCTCCCACAAAGGTAAAGTAACCTGATGTTGACCTCCTATCTATAATATTTCTAGCCCAATCTGCATCTGTAAAGCCACAAACCTCAAGGATGTTGTTGTGTGACAGCATCCATGTGACTCTCACTTGGGCTATGCATGAACTGACTCACCACACTCACTGCATATGCAACATCTGGTCTAGTATGAGCCAAATAAATCAAGCGCTCAACTAACCTCTGATAGCGAGCTCGATCAGTAGGTACCTGATCTGGATACTCAGCTAAACAATGATTCTGCTCAATAGGAGTATCAATAGGTCTACAATCCAATAAACCTATTTCTGTTAGCAAGTCAAGAACGTTCTTCCTCTGGCATATGTAGATCCCTTCTCTCCCCCTGGCTACCTCAATTCCTAAGAAGTACTTAAGTTCATCCAAGTCTTTCATCTCAAACTCATATGCTAGTTGTCTTTGCAGTCTAACCATCTCAACAGTATCATTGCCGGTGATTACCTTATCATCCACATAAATAATTAGAGCTGTTACCTTCCCTTGTTGATGCTTGAGGAACAAGGTATGATATGAGTTGCTCTGTTTGTAACCAACCTTCTGCATGAATTGTGAAAATCTCCCAATGTCACGCCCCGAATTTTAAAATAACAATTCAAAATCCGAGACATGAAAATACCACATCACAAAATTATCATCCTGAAAATTTTTCTTTTCTTAACATACTCACCACACGAAATAAAATCAAACCGAATTTAGTCTCGGTTAATTATTACAACACAAATCCAAATGTAATGTAAAGCTCTAAATGAGCATACACACACATCACGACTAAATAAATAACATGACTGCTGTAACACCTAAGCAGCCCGGTCACCTCCCTGGTTATCCTGACCTGCAGGAATATCCGCTACACCATTGAATAGTGTACCGGGATTGCAACAACACAAAACCCGGTAAGCTTATGAAAGCTTGTATGAGTAAAAGAATGAACTGTTGCTTAATTTAATCTCATTTATTTCCACACACAGCAACACTCATTTATTTCCACATATGCAAATGATAACAATCTCAATCAAACACCAATTCAATATATCAAGACAACACAACTCACAACTTTCCTCACAACTCTCATCATCGTATTTATAAAAATACGGTATTTGACAGACTAGAGCTCTAACTGAATCGTAGCCCGTCACCTGGCCTAGGTTATGGCATCCGACATATTTATCAATTATTGTATTTCATCAATATGTATACCTATATACATATTTAGAACGTCCAATAATTCCACATACTCAACCAATCGTATCCCATCATCCACACTAGGATTAGAGCGTCCGATTTCCCACACCGGTCATTACATCGACCCTAAACCCATAAATGAACACAACATATAATTTCACATACTAAAATCAACCCAACCATGATACATCATATTATTATGGAATTACACAATCGTAATAAACTCAACTCCTCAATTCCACTCAATCATATCATCAATCAAATAATCCACTCATCAATATATATTTTCCACGTAAATATATATATATATATATACGTAATCATCCACTCAGGAATGACCACTAATACCATCTATAGTTCACACAAGAAAATTATGAAATTCATTTGTATAGTTAAAATTCATTTTACTTACCTATGGACCGTGGTGATTCAAGTCCATGAAATTTTAAAACAAATATTTAATCCGCAAATATTTTTCACACAATTACCAAAATAAATAAATTAAAATGCTCGGTTCGTAATATGAACCACGTGAGTTTTACTCACCTCGAAACTCCCGCTGCGCCTTCAATATAATTATAAATTATAATTTATAATTAACGCCGAATAGCCCACGAAATTAAAATCCGTCAATCACCTAATCAAATGTGATTCGAATTTAACCAACAAATTCAACTCATAATTTAACCACTAATTAACGGTCAGATTCTAATTTACATTAAAATCCGACGAGCGGTTTCTCACGAATCGCTCCCCTAATTACCGTTTTTCACATATACGAAGATCTAACGGTCGGATCTTCGCCCATGACCACACAAAGCCTCTGGGACAGTCATATGATCATCATAACAATTTTACAAGTTCATCCAACGGTCAAAATTTCACAGATCAAAAATCTAACGACCGAAATCGATCGAAATCATAAAATTCATAACTAATTCATACGATATCCAAAAAATGCGTATAATACGCCGAAATGATTGTATCGAAACATAGAATCATAAAATGGACAGAAACCAAATTTTAGACCTCCGGAGATGGCCGGAAAAGGCCGCTGGAGTTAGGGACAGAGCCGCCACCGACCACCACCAATGGTGTCGGGGCCGAGCTTGTCCCTTTCGTTTCATCATTCTGAGCAACTTTCATAACTAGCACAAGACCTAAAAATGACCGGAAGGCATCGAAATTACCGATTTACAGTCGGCGGCCGGAAAAAATGCAGAAACCGGTGAGCTTGAAAACCGACGTGAAAACTGCAACCTCAGGCCCCTATCCCTTCTGGAAACTTGTTCAGAACTTCCTTGCGAACTCAACAAGCTTGGAATCACAAGAAACGATCGTGTATAGCTCGAGATATCTTGATCGAAAGTCTTGGTATTTCGATCCGTTCGGGTCGAGCTCCGACGAACGTGAAAACGTTCGACCCAGTTCCGGTCCTTCTTGGTGCTTGTAGAGGAAGTTGAGGCGAGCTCAATGAGACAAGAATCAAGTGAAATGATGGAGTGTAGCTCGAGATATCGAGATCGAACCGAAAATGGACGTTTTCGGTTCGGGCTTCACCGCCGCCGCCACAGGCTGCGCCGCCGTGTGAGACTGCCTCCGGGAGCTAGAGCAGCTCGAGACGAACGCCTGGGACTTGGTTTGAGGTCGAGAGGTGGTCTGTGGAGGGAGAACAATTAAGGGGAAAATTTTCTCCTCTTTCGGCCGAGTACGGCTGTGTGAGAGAGAGAGAGAAACTGGTTTTTCCAGAAACAGGAAGAAGAAGAAGAAAGAAGAAAAAAAAGAAGAAAGAGGAACCGGTAGGGAAAAAAAATTAGGGTTCCCAAAAATTTTTCTATATATACTTGTTTCGGAAAACTTCGAAATTCGATAACTAATTCAGGAAAAATCCGATCTTCGTGTTCCGCACGTGTACGGACTTGTATCGACGAGCTCTACAACTTTCATGAAGGAAGTTTCTCCAAATTTCGTACGTAGAAAAAGTCGATTTCTCAAACCGAGTATTTCGAGCTTTTCGTTAAAATAAACTTTTCGAAACTTCGATAATTGTAAAAATTAATGATTATCGAACATAAATTGTGAAATCGCATGATAATCATTCGATACAATCACTCGAATTTAAAATGGAAATTGCAGGTATTACAATCTACCCCCCTTAAAGGAATTTCGTCCCGAAATTCAAGTAACCAATTCCCCAAAAAGCTGTGGATACCTCGTCCTCATGTCAGATTCTAACTCCCATGATGCATCACCCTCATCATGATGACTCCACAACACCTTCACGAGATCAACCTCTTTCCTACGAAGTTTCTTTGTAGACCTATCCAAGATACGAACAGGTTCAACTACAAACGTCACATCCGGGTTCACTTCGATCGTACCGTGGTCAATCACGTGAGACTCATCTCGAACATACTTCCTGAGCAGAGACACATGGAAAACGTTGTGCACACCCGACATGCTAACAGGTAAGGCAAGACGATATGCCAAGTTACCAACCCTTTCTAGAATCTCAAAGGGTCCAACATACCTCGGTGCGAGTTTCCCCTTCTTGCCAAATCTCACCACACCTTTCATAGGTGAGACTTTCAAGAACACATGATCACCTGTCTCAAACTCCAACGGTCTCCTCTTCAAGTCAGCATAACTCTTCTGTCTACTCTGAGCGGTTCGGATTCTGTCTCGAATAGTAGTGACCTTCTCTGTAGTCTCCTGTACAATCTCAGGTCCGATGAGCCCTTTATCCCCTGCTTCCGCCCAACAGATAGGAGTCCTACATGGCCTACCATAAAGAGCCTCATATGGAGCCATACCGATACTAGAGTGATAGCTGTTGTTGTAGGCAAACTCTACCAATGGCAAATGATCCGCCCAACTACCCTTAAAGTCCAGAACACAAGCTCTGAGCATGTCCTCCATCACCTGATTCACTCTCTCGGTCTGTCCATCTGTTTGTGGGTGAAATGCAGTGCTCATAGCAAGAGACGTACCAAATGCCTTGTGGAACCTACGCCAGAATTCCGATGTGAAACGAGCATCACGATCTGATACAATCGTCACAGGCACTCCATGAAGCCTCACTATCTCTTTCACATATAACTTACACAATGCATCACCTGAGTACGTTTTTGCCACCGGAAGGAAGTGTGCTGATTTAGTCAACCGGTCAACAATCACCCAAATCGAGTCATAACTTTGCCTGGATCTGGGCAATCCAGTCACAAAGTCCATAGAGATGTCTTCCCATTTCCACACAGGAATCGATAAGGGGTTCAGCATTCCTGCTGGTCTCTGATGCTCTGCCTTCACCTGTTGACAGGTAAGACACTTCGACACGTGTTCCGCCACATCCCTCTTCATACCATACCACCAAAACTGCCTTCGTAGATCCATATACATTTTAGTACCTCCTGGATGTATAGTATATCGAGACCTATGTGCTTCCCGCATGATCTCCTCCCTGAGGTTATCAACACTCGGTACATACAATCTCCCTCGAAATCTCAACCCTCCATCAGCCCCAATCATCCACTCAGAAGGACCCTCCACATCCGGGTCAGCAGTCATCTCAGAAATCCTCGCCTGAGCAAATTCATCAAGTGTCTGACCCTGAATGATCCTGGAGATCAAGGTGGGCTGTAAGGTGATACTACCGAGAAAGATTCCCTGTCCTGCTCCTGCGGGCATAAGGTCAAACTCAGATGCAGCTTCTAACATGCGCCACTCCCGCACCATAATCGATGCCATGATTACCCGTGGTTTCCTACTCAAAGCATCCGCCACCACATTCGCCTTTCCGGGATGATACTCCAAGGTGAAATCATAGTCCTTAATGAGCTCCATCCATCTCCTCTGCCTCATGTTCAATTCCTTCTGGGAGAATAGATACTTCAAACTCTTGTGATCAGAAAAGAGTTCGAATTTCTCACCATAAAGATAGTGCCTCCAAATCTTCAAGGCAAACACCACAGCTGCTAGCTCTAGATCATGAGTAGGGTAATTCCGCTCATGTACCTTCAACTGTCTAGAACCATAAGCAACAACACTACCATTCTGCATCAACACACACCCCAAACCCTGATGAGATGCATCGCTGTAAATGACTAATCCACCACCACTAGTAGGAATAGTCAACACCGGAGCTGTAGTCAATCTAGTCTTCAGCTCAATGAAAGCCTTCTCACACTTGTCCGACCATACGAACTGAGTGTCTTTCCTGGTCAATTTGGTCAAAGCCGAAGCAATACCAGAAAACCCTTCAATGAAGCGCCTGTAATAACCGGCCAATCCAAGGAAGCTACGGATTTCTGTAACCGTAGTAGGGCGACTCCAACTCATCACCGCTTCAACCTTCGAAGGATCCACAGAAACTCCATCCTTCGAGACCACATGACCAAGGAACTTGACTTCACTCTGCCAGAAGTCGCACTTCTCGAACTTGGCAAATAGTTTCTGCTCTCTCAATGTCTGCAACACTATTCGCAGATGCCTCTCATGCTCAGCTGACGACCTTGAATAAATCAAGATGTCGTCAACAAACACTACCACAAACTGATCCAAGTAAGGACTGAACGTACGGTTCATCAAGTCCATAAATGCTGCAGGGGCATTCGTGAGACCAAAAGGCATGACAAGAAACTCAAAATGTCCATACCTGGTTCTGAACGCCGTCTTTGGAATATCTTCCTCCTTCACCCTCAACTGGTGATATCCAGACCTCAAGTCAATCTTCGAGAATACAGTAGCTTCTCTAAGCTGATCGAACAAGTCATCAATCCTAGGTAAAGGGTACCTATTCTTGATGGTCACCTTGTTCAACTGTCGATAATTCACACATAGACGAAGTGAACTATCTTTCTTCTTCACAAACAACACTGGTGCGCCCTAAGGAGACACACTTGCCTGAATGAACCCTTGTGCAAGTAAGCCCTCAATCTGAACCTTCAACTCCTGAAGTTCAGCTGGAGCCATTCGATAAGGTGCTTTTGACACAGGTGAAGTACCTGATATCACATCAATGGAGAAGTCCATTACCCTTTTCGGGGGTAACCCAGGGATCTCCTGAAACACATCTTCATACTCTGAAACTACAGGAATTCCTGTAATCTTTGAAGTACTACTCCCTGATTCAATATGGGCCAAAATCCCTATCCTCATGGTGATGTCAGACTTCAGACAACGGTAATGAAACACCGGTTGTCCCGGAACATGGAATGACACAATCATCCTAAAGCAATCAATAACAGCATGGTTCGGGCTCAACCAATCCATACCCAAAATCACATCATACGTGTGATCTGGAATCACAATCAAAGATGCAGAGAACTCTCTGCCACCAATCTCAATAGGGCAATCATCACAAAGCATGCTAAGCTCAAGAGACACACCGAGAGGTGATGTAACACACAATGATCTAGTCAGAGGCATAGCAATCAAACCCAAAACATCCACAACCGAACTAGATATGAAAGAGTGTGAGGCTCCCGTATCAAACAGTACTCTAGCAAGAAAGTGATAAACAGATAAGGTACCTTCCACTCCCGTGCCTGCCTGACCGATGGCAAAGACCCTAGCATGAGCAGGTGGTAACTGCCTCTGCTGGTTACCCTGCACTCTACCCTGAATCCGAGGACACTCCCTAGCCTGATGCCCTGCCTGTCCACAACTGTAGCATAACCTACCCCGTGGCTTCGTGCACGCACGAGAGATGTGGCCCGGCTCGCCACAGTTAAAGCACTTCACTGGAGCTGCTGGTGCTATCTGCCTGATAGGCATAGCCTGAACAGGAGGAGCTACTGTTGCCCTAGCTGGAGCCTGATGCTGAAACTGAGTCCTCTGTCTCTTCCAGAACCCACCCCTGAAGTCTCTAGCTCTACTGCTCCCTGCTATGGCCTTCCCCTTGCCCTGGAAGTCTCTCTCAGCAGACTGCTTCTCTCTACGAATCAGGTTCTGCTGCTCAATGATCTGTGCCTTAGCCAAGGTCTCTCTCTTGGTCTGCAGCTCCAAGATGGCTACATCACGCTCAATCGAAGGACTCAACCCTCTCTGAAACTTCTTGGCCAAGTCCTCATCCTCCATCTGCCTCACATACTTGTACAATCTGGAGAACTCCGCATCATACTCAATTACGGTCATCTTCCCCTGTACAAGTGCAAGGAACTCTCGCTCCAACCTCTCCTTCACTGCTGGTGGAAAGTACTTCTCCCTGAACAGCCTCTCAAAGCCATCCCATGTCAAAGTAGACACCTCAATGCTCCTCTGAGTGACGTTCCACCACACCCTAGCCTCATCCTTCAGCATGAAAGCGGCTAGCTTCCTCTTATCGGTCTCAGTGCAATCAAGCAGATCGAAATAAGTCTGCAAATCCTCTATCCAACGATCCGCCACCATATAATCTGTGCCTCCTCCAAACTTGGTTGCTCCCAAGCGAGTAATTTTCCTTGCTAGCATCAGCAAGCAAGCAGGATTATCAACCACAGCTACAGGAGGAATAGGCTGATCCTCATATGGTGCATCTTCCTCCGACTCGAATACTTCTTCGACTGGAGGGGCCCTACCCCTTCCTCGGCCTCTACCCCTGCCACGAGGTCTACCTCTACCCCGACCTCTGGCCTCGTTTCCCTCAATCTCCATTACCTAATAAGCATGATATACTTGATTAATACACGCATAACACTTAAACAAAGCATAAGTCAAATGCAAGTCCATATTAACCAAGTACTGATCATACATAACGATACTTAAATTTCCTAACAGTACTAACGTTCCTAGCCAACCTAACGCACTCACATACCCAATGACATTGTCAATACCGAAGAGCACACGATGGGGATCCGCTGCAGACGGGCCATCACACGGTAAGTATTAACATATCACCAAATATGTACCTTACGCTTTGATATCAAACTGTCACGCCCCGAATTTTAAAATAACAATTCAAAATCCGAGACATGAAAATACCACATCACAAAATTATCATCCTGAAAATTTTTCTTTTCTTAACATACTCACCACACGAAATAAAATCAAACCGAATTTAGTCTCGGTTAATTATTACAACACAAATCCAAATGTAATGTAAAGCTCTAAATGAGCATACACACACATCACGACTAAATAAATAACATGACTGCTGTAACACCTAAGCAGCCCGGTCACCTCCCTGGTTATCCTGACCTGCAGGAATATCCGCTACACCATTGAATAGTGTACCGGGATTGCAACAACACAAAACCCGGTAAGCTTATGAAAGCTTGTATGAGTAAAAGAATGAACTGTTGCTTAATTTAATCTCATTTATTTCCACACACAGCAACACTCATTTATTTCCACATATGCAAATGATAACAATCTCAATCAAACACCAATTCAATATATCAAGACAACACAACTCACAACTTTCCCCACAACTCTCATCATCGTATTTATAAAAATACGGTATTTGACAGACTAGAGCTCTAACTGAATCGTAGCCCGTCACCTGGCCTAGGTTATGGCATCCGACATATTTATCAATTATTGTATTTCATCAATATGTATACCTATATACATATTTAGAACGTCCAACAATTCCACATACTCAACCAATCGTATCCCATCATCCACACTAGGATTAGAGCGTCCGATTTCCCACACCGGTCATTACATCGACCCTAAACCCATAAATGAACACAACATATAATTTCACATACTGAAATCAACCCAACCATGATACATCATATTATTATGGAATTACACAATCGTAATAAACTCAACTCCTCAATTCCACTCAATCATATCATCAATCAAATAATCCACTCATCAATATATATTTTCCACGTAAATATATATATATATATATATACGTAATCATCCACTCAGGAATGACCACTAATACCATCTATAGTTCACACAAGAAAATTATGAAATTCATTTGTATAGTTAAAATTCATTTTACTTACCTATGGACCGTGGTGATTCAAGTCCATGAAATTTTAAAACAAATATTTAATCCGCAAATATTTTTCACACAATTACCAAAATAAATAAATTAAAATGCTCGGTTCGTAATATGAACCACGTGAGTTTTACTCACCTCGAAACTCCCGCTGCGCCTTCAATATAATTATAAATTATAATTTATAATTAACGCCGAATAGCCCACGAAATTAAAATCCGTCAATCACCTAATCAAATGTGATTCGAATTTAACCAACAAATTCAACTCATAATTTAACCACTAATTAACGGTCAGATTCTAATTTACATTAAAATCCGACGAGCGGTTTCTCACGAATCGCTCCCCTAATTACCGTTTTTCACATATACGAAGATCTAACGGTCGGATCTTCGCCCATGACCACACAAAGCCTCTGGGACAGTCATATGATCATCATAACAATTTTACAAGTTCATCCAACGGTCAAAATTTCACAGATCAAAAATCTAACGACCGAAATCGATCGAAATCACAAAATTCATAACTAATTCATACGATATCCAAAAAATGCGTATAATACGCCGAAATGATTGTATCGAAACATAGAATCATAAAATGGACAGAAACCAAATTTTAGACCTCCGGAGGTGGCCGAAAAAGGCCGCTGGAGTTAGGGACAGAGCCACCACCGACCACCACCAATGGTGTCGGGGCCGAGCTTGTCCCTTTCGTTTCATCATTCTGAGCAACTTTCATAACTAGCACAAGACCTAAAAATGACCGGAAGGCATCGAAATTACCGATTTACAGTCGGCGGCCGGAAAAAATGCAGAAACCGGTGAGCTTGAAAACCGACGTGAAAACTGCAACCTCAGGCCCCGATCCCTTCTGGAAACTTGTTCAGAACTTCCTTGCGAACTCAACAAGCTTGGAATCACAAGAAACGATCGTGTATAGCTCGAGATATCTTGATCGAAAGTCTTGGTATTTCGATCCGTTCGGGTCGAGCTCCGACGAACGTGAAAACGTTCGACCCAGTTCCGGTCCTTCTTGGTGCTTGTAGAGGAAGTTGAGGCGAGCTCAATGAGACAAGAATCAAGTGAAATGATGGAGTGTAGCTCGAGATATCGAGATCGAACCGAAAATGGACGTTTTCGGTTCGGGCTTCACCGCCGCCGCCACAGGCTGCGCCGCCGTGTGAGACTGCCTCCGGGAGCTAGAGCAGCTCGAGACGAACGCCTGGGACTTGGTTTGAGGTCGAGAGGTGGTCTGTGGAGGGAGAACAATTAAGGGGAAAATTTTCTCCTCTTTCGGCCGAGTACGGCTGTGTGAGAGAGAGAGAGAAACTGGTTTTTCCAGAAACAGGAAGAAGAAGAAGAAAGAAGAAAAAAAAGAAGAAAGAGGAACCGGTAGGGAAAAAAAATTAGGGTTCCCAAAAATTTTTCTATATATACTTGTTTCGGAAAACTTCGAAATTCGATAACTAATTCAGGAAAAATCCGATCTTCGTGTTCCGCACGTGTACGGACTCGTATCGACGAGCTCTACAACTTTCATGAAGGAAGTTTCTCCAAATTTCGTACGTAGAAAAAGTCGATTTCTCAAACCGAGTATTTCGAGCTTTTCGTTAAAATAAACTTTTCGAAACTTCGATAATTGTAAAAATGAATGATTATCGAACATAAATTGTGAAATCGCATGATAATCATTCGATACAATCACTCGAATTTAAAATGGAAATTGCGGGTATTACACCCAAACCAAGCACGAGGCGATTGTTTGAGACCATACAGAGACTTTCTCAATTTTCATAAAAAATCACCAGGAGAAGCAACTACATACCCAGGTGGAAGGATCATGTACACTTCCTCGGCTAACTCTCCATGAAGAAATGCATTCTTGACATCGAACTGTCGGAGTGACCAGTTTAAATTAGCAGCAAACGAAAGCAGAACCCGAATAGTGTTCATCTTGGCAGTAGGAGCAAACGTTATCGTAGTCTATACCATACGTCTGAGTAAACCCTTTTGCTACAAGGTGTGCTATATACCGATTCACTGATCCATCTGCATTATGTTTCACAGTAAACACCCAATGACAACCTACAGCCTTCTTATCTTGTGGTGACGGCACAAGTTGCCAAGTATTGTTCTTCTGCAACGCCTCCATCTCTTCCTCCATTGCCTTCCTCCACTTTGGATCCCCCAATGCATCTTGCACTCTATTAGGTACTGATACAACAGATATTTGATTCACAAATGATTCATATGACTTAGACAACCTCCTAGTTGACATATAATTGGCTACTGGGTATTTTGATTTGGCAGTAAGAGTAGGTTCATATCTTTTGGCTGATTGACCTCGAGTGATCCTATTTGGTAACACATATTGCTCAAATTAGACTCACTATTGCTAGTACCAGTGGATGGACATACCTGAAATGGGTAGTCTTCAGTATCAGGGAGTTGTGGGTCAGAGGTAGAAGTGCTGGCAGGAGCTTCTGCTTCTGGAGGTGATGAGCTGATGCTCTCAACTGGATCCGTAAAAATACCTCCTGCATGTGTGACTTCTTCTCCGCTTCCTGATTCCTCCCCCTCTCCATGATACAGCTCTTCAAAATATGAATTCTCCCCCTGAAGAGCTGTATCTAAGGGGGAAAAATAATTCATGTCCTCAAAGAAAGTAACATCCATAGTGACATAGTATTTTATGGTTGGTGGATGATAGCACTTGTACCCTTTCTGATAACCTCCGTAGCTTACAAACACACACTTAAGTGCTCGGGCATCCAACTTAGACAGCTAGTTTTTAGGAATATGGGCAAACGCAACACAACCAAAGACACGAGCTGGAAGATTATAAAATGAAGGTAAGGAGACATGAGATGTAAGAACCTCAAATGGGATTCTTCCATGAAGGACACTAAATGGAAGATGATTGATAAGATGGGAGGAAGCATGTACAGCATCGCCCCAAAGATACTTAGGCATATGAGCACTAAAGAGAAGGACACGAGCCATATCAAGTAAATGCAGGTTTTTCCTTTCAACCACTCCATTTTGTTCTGGTGTTTGTGGACATATGGTTTGGTGAACAATCCCATAGGTTTCGAAAAATGCTTGCAAAACATGATTAACATATCCCCCTATTGTCAGAACGAATGACTTTAATGGTGCTATGGTATTGTGTTTGAACAAGAGTACGAAAAGTTTGAAAAGCCAGAAAGACTTCATCTTTGGTTTTAAAAAGAGCAACCCATGACAATCTCGTACAATCATCAATAAATAACACAAAATATTTCATACCGAACACAGTGAGTTCTCGAGAAGGTCCCCAAACATCAGAATGAATCAACTCAAAAGGAATAACACTTTTATTAGAAACACTAGGAGAATAAGTAGCACGATGACTCTTGGCCAAGAAACATGTTTCACAATGTAAAGGAGACTTATCCACACCAATAAATAGAGTAGGCATGGTTTTTTTCATAAGACTCAAAGATGGATGACCTAAACGGCGATGCCACAACCAAATTTTACTTAGCTTATCAGAATTCGAAGTCAAAGCGGTGCGGGCCTGTGCTCTTGGTTTCTCCCCTGCGTATGTCTGATCCAGATGGAACAACCTGCCCTCAGATACCCCCGACCGGTTAACTCTCTGGTGAGAAGATCCTGAAAAATCACATACATAGGATAGAAGGTTGCAAAGCATTTAGACTCAGTATTCAACTGTGGAACAGATATCAAGTAATGAGACAAGTCAGGCACATATAACATATTATGAAGTTCTAAAGTGGGAGTAATACGCACTGACCCTGACCCTAACATAGGAAAAGCCTTACCATTGGTATTGGTGACATAGGACATTGAAGGGGAAGACAATTCAATAAAATAAGATTTATCATAAGTCATATGATCGGAGGCACCATAATCAATAATCCATGTATCATAACCAACAAGGTTAGAAACCTTTAAAACCATACCAATCTTACCACGACCAGCTATATATGTTGTAGGAGCAACCCCACCTACTATATGACGATCCTGTCCAGCCACTCCATAGAAATCTGGTTCTTGGACCAATTGAACAGCAGTTGTTTTCGCCTTAGGTTGATAGCCTTGCTTTTGAGGTTTAAGGTGTGGGTTTAGTTTCCAACAAGTCGCTCGAACATGCCCAACATCATTGTAATAAGTACATTATGGACAAGGACGATTAGGAAAGCCTGGTTGAGGTCCTTACTGATAAAGTGGGACTGATCTCTGCTATTGGAGAAATAGTGCTGGTGATTTTGCTTGAAATGGTGCTGGTGATTTTGCTTGAACGGCTAGACTAGACACTTCAACCTGTGCATGTTTGATACTATCCTGCTGAGACTTATCCTTGCGGATGTATGTAAAAGCTGTGTTTAGACTAGGAGGGTTTCTCATTCTGAGCAATTCTCCTTTGGCATTGATATGCTTATCATCAAGCCCTCTCAAGAATACATGAACTCTTTCAAGTTCTTTCTCTTTCTGGTACCACACAAGATCTTCCTAATTCTTGATCTTGCAAGGATGATTCTGATCAATTTCAGCTCATACATTCTTCAGCTTTGTGAAATACACAGCTACTAGTTACCCATTCTGTTGCATACTGGCAGCTTTGCACATCAATTCGTGAACCTGTATAAAATCAGACTCATTTGTATACAGATCCCCCAATGTCTTCCATATACTAGTTACCCATTATGTTGCATACTAGTAGCTTTGCACATCAATTCGTGAACCTGTATAAAATCAGACTCATTTGTATACAGATCCCCCAATGTCTTCTATATTGCTTCGGCAGTCTCACACTCTTCTACCAACTGTAGCACATCTTCAGTCATAACTTTGAATAAGATTGCCATCACAGATCCATCATCATCCTCCCACTTAGTATAGGCATCCACATCCTCCTCACTAGGAGCTTTGGTTGTTCCAGTCACATGACCCATCTTGTGTATGCCACGAAGATGGATAGACATAATCTTCTTCTACGTTCGAAAGTTGGTACCATTGATCCTGGAACCACCGTTTGAGCTTCGAACAGAAACCTCAACTTTTTGGACCTCATTGATCTTGGAATTTTCACCTTCTTTACCACCTATCATAGCAAAATCACAAAATATGTAGCGGAATGAAAAGAACAAGAGATTCCAAAAGTAACACTAATAGAACATGCAATTATTACAGAAGTTCTAAAGGAGAGATATACCCGATTAGATTTGTTCTGGGTTCTCCCTAACATTGGACTGTAGCTTTCTGATAGCCTAATGAGGAAGAAAGGAATGTGATAAAGAAAAGCTATCCCTCTTTTTTTTTTCCCATCTTCTCCTTTTCCCTTCCTTCCTCTTTTCTCTCCTTTCCTTTTTGTCTCCCACTCGTCCTCTTTTCTCTCACCCACCTAAAACAAAAGTGGAATAAGCCTATGATTTTTTATATATTGATGGAGGGCACGGGTCTGTTGAGGTTCATCAATTATTGTGGTCAGCAGAGGTGGGATGAATGGTGTCAGGTGGGATTGATGGGAAAAATGAAGGTTGAAAGTGCAGCACCGTCCGCCTCCTCTTCTTTTCTTCTCCTCTTCTTTTCTTCTCAAGAATGGCTGGTTGGGGATGTCGAGTCGAGGACTGGAGTAGAGCTGCAAATGGATCAGATGGTCGGACTAGACTATGAAGATGGTTGGATGGACGTTCTTGGATGAACGACGAAGTCAACCTGGACAAGAAGAGAGAGCCGGTGGTCTTTGGCTAAAGATGAAGTCGACCGGGAAGAGAGACTGACGTCTGTCAAGGTAGTGAATGACGCCGTTTAGAAATTAACCACCCAGTTCAAAATCAATTGTCTTCCTCGGATTGAGAAAAGACTTGAGGAAAAGAAAAGGTAACAAAGATATTTTCGGATCTTTGCTCTGAAACCAAGTCAAAGATAACAAGATTGAGAGAATAATTTGTATTGATGTTGAATAGAAGAAGATGGTATACAAATCTAATTACAAATTCTTACTCAGAAGATGTAAATATATATACAATGATTCTAAGAGACCTACCTAATAATTGATAAAGATCCACATATCATGCAGACATGTTTTTCCATGTTCTGTGGTTCCTTTTCCATGTTTTGTGGTTCCTAGCATTTTAACAATTCATGCTAACAAAGACATTGGGATCATGAGGGATCATTGGAGTCCAAAGTAAACAAAGATCTGTACCAGCCACGATCCAAGGACAACAATAATTTCCAGGCAAGGCAACCGTAGCAGCCGAATTTGAAGCACAATAACTCCAAATCGCCGATTGTGGTGATAAGGCCATCCAGATCGCAGACTTCTACTAACTGAGCTGCCAGATTTCACAACCAATCGTAGCCTTCAAGCTTCTGGTCAAGGATTAAGGTCACCGAGCCGCCATGGAAGGAGGAGAGATAACTGTTGTGAGTACCTGAACTGTTTGGGCACCCCATCCTCGAGAAACTACAGGAACTGTTTGGGCACCCCATCCCCGACATTTCGCGCTACTACCATCATCAGCACCACCACTCCACTAATCTTCGCCCCTATCCTTGGCAGAATAGAAGTCATAGGAAGGTGGAGACTTGAGCCAAACTCGGGCTGGGTCAAGGGAAGGAGTTGTTAGATTTCTCTTCCGATTCTTCAGATTTTCTAGCTTCACCACCACCACAGGGCCACCATCAACAACCACAAAAATGGAAGGAGAACTGCTATGTGGTGGAGGATCAAGGTTATGGCGCCTTTGAAGAACACAATACTGGGAGTTTGATTTTTTTTTTTTTTTTGGTGAACTGGGAGTTTGAATCTAGGGATGAAGAAATGAAGGAGAGGAGAGGGACGAAGGGAAAGTGAAAGGAGAGAGAAAAAAACAAAAGATAAACCAAAAATAAATTTAAAAAAAAATAAGTGACGGTATAATAGACTTTTTGATGTGGAATGATTGCCAAGTCAGCAACTTAACGGAGTTGACCTATTTGATCTAAAATTGAGAGTACAATGACTAAACATGTTAAATTAAAAGGCAATGGACTGAAATGTTTTTTTGGTAAAAGTCCAAAGACTAAACAATATTTAATCATTTTTTAAATCAAGATCATCCTTATACTTCCAATTTTCCTTATCCGTATCCTAATCTCAAGATTTCCTCCAATTGTGACGTCAGAAGTTGACTTAGCACTAGCAACAGGGTCCACTTTTTAGTATTTAACTCTAACTTTGAATTAAATGTCCAAACTACCCCTATTATCGTCTCTCTCTCATCGTCATTCTCTCAAAATCTACAGACAAACTGAGAATAAAGAACCCAAATTTGGGGCTCTTCCTCCACTAGTCAAATAGCCTACCAGCGAGCACAAGATATAAACTTCGATAGCATCCTCTCTCAGTGTTTCAACCTCAACAAACATCTTTCCCATCTCCAGAAATCCTCTTAGGTCCTTGAGATCGTCAAGTTTGATGCCGATCAAGTCCTCTCCAACATCACCTTCACATGCAACCTCGCTGATTACGTCAGCACCAAGGTCCGTAAACTTGACCTCACCCATTGCGCATGAACTTCACGCTTGTTTGATTGGACATGATTAAGGAGAATAGCAACTGCATTTACGAAATTAAGAAGGCACTTGACGGCCAAGACTACAAGTCTACGGCAATTTTGTGAAAAAGATTTATACATATTGAATCGGAGTAGAGGGATTTGGGTTCGAAGCAGAGGGATCAGCTCATGGAGTCGAAGAAGCAGCTCGAATCTATAGGTATAAGGTTTGTACTTGATGTGTTGGCATTCCCATACAAAACATTGCAGAAGTCTACAAACTGGTCTCGGAGAAACCCTAAAGGTAATTGCATCTTATGAGTCAGCATATGCACCGAGTCCGTCCTAGGTTTTAGGAACTTTGCTTTACGAAAGTATCTTTCTGTTTCTTAATCTTTATCATGCAAAGATATTTCCTACATGTTACGTTGCACCATTGAAATCCAAATTGATTTAGGATTTGTTTATTTAATTTGGAAAATCTTTTATTTAAAGTCTTTTCCTATTAGAAGTCCAATTAGGATAAATCTTGGTTATTGAGTTTTTGCTTTTTGGACGTGCATATATTCAGAAACATGCGTTCATTTTGCTACGGCTCTTGAGTCAAGAATCATTGTTCTTCTTATGTTGCTTAGAAAGAATTGAATAAGAGTCTCGAGACACTTGTTCCATGTAGAAGAGTCTCACCAATTATTCATTCATATGCATTGAATCTCTTGAGATTAGTAAAAAGGATGGGGCTGCAAGAGAAGCGATATTTGCAAATCGTTCAAGTGAAGAAGGTCAAGATTCAAGACAAGTAGCTCTTTAGTGAGTCTAAAGATTGTACCCGCATATAGAGAGCTATATGTGTTTATAAAGAACCATATCCTTCAAAATTATTGGATTGATTTAATTTGGGTTCTTAAAAGTAAGAGCCCCGCAGTGTTTTTAATCTCAAAGTTGCGGTTTTCACTGCATAACCAAACTTGTGTTTTCTGTGTGAATTTTTTGGTCTCTGCCCAGTAACGATTACAACGTGTCTATCAATCCCCGATTTTCAAAAAACACGTTCTGTTCTTGTATTTTCATTTGGCATCAGAGCAGGTTCTAAAGTTTTTTAGTAGATCTGAGGACATGATGGAATGTGAATATGACAAAGCCTCCAGTTAGATAAACTACCCCCCTTTGTTTGATGGTGAAGATTACTCACAATGGAAGATAATGATTAGGGCATTTCTCTACTCTGCGGATGAAAATATGTGGAATATAGTTGAGACTAAATGGGAACACCCAACCAAGGTAGAAGATTCAAAGAAGTTAGAAGGGACATCCGCAAGAGTTCTTAAGCCTAGGAAGGAATGGATAGAAGAGAAAGTTTGTGACAGAAGTTGTGATTTCAAGGCACAGAATTCCTTATTCACAACTTTATCCAAGAAGGAGAGGGTGAGAATCAGCCACTGTGACACAGCTAAACAGGCATGTGATCTTCTTGAGATCACTTATGAAGGCAACAAAAAGGTTAGAGGCCAGAAACTTCATAGACTTGTCTTAGAGTTTGAAAACATGCAAATGGGGGAGGATGAATCAATAGATGACTTTCATGCTCGTCTTATGAACGTGACAAGTCAGTGTCACAGTATTAGTGATCATTTTGAAGAGCATCGGATTGTCAAGAAAATTCTTAGGTCTCTTTCATCAAAGTTTCAATCCAAACACACAGCTATAGAGGAGACTCAAGACCTGGACACGTATTCTCTCGATGAACTGATAGGTAATCTCAAAATCTTTGAGATGAGGATAAAACCTGAGAAAAAGTTAAAAAAATATAGCTTTCGCTTTTGTTAATAAGAAATAGATTATTGATGATTCTGTGGATTTAACTTTGTTGACTAAAGAGTTCGAAGAATTTCTGAAAAACAAAAACTCTTTTAGAAATACCTCAAAAAAAAAAATTCTGACTAAAAAAGAAGTCAAGTGTCCGAAAATTGCTTTGACAAAAACTCAAAGTTTGCCAAATTTCCTCAAAAGAAAAGTTTTCCTGATAAGCCTAAATGTATTGAATGTTGGACATCTTGCTACCAATTGTGGCAACAAGAAGTATAATTCACAAGAGAACAAGGCTTTAAAGTCCATATGGAGTGATAGTGATGAAGGGCCTCAATCACGTGAAGAGGTAAATTTTGCTCTTACTTCCTCTCTTAATGTTGATTTATTTGATCATTCTGATTTGGAAGATGATACTCTTGATGAAGAAACAAATGAAAAGTGTAAGCAATTGCATACTGCTTCAAAAATTGTTCTTCAAAAAAAATAACAAACTTGAAGAAGAATTGAATTTTTAAGAGTGGAAAAGATGAAAATTGAGCAAAAATTTGAAACTTCTTTAAAAGAATGGGAAGAAGAGTATGCTGACCTTGTTGATAAGATTAAAGTTTTACAAGGTGAGGTCAAATCTCACGATTGGGACAAGGAGCATGATAAGCTTATTAACAAAATCAAAATTTTACAGGTTGAAGTCAAGGCACAATCTACTCTAAATGTTTCACTAACCCTTGAAAATGAGAAATTGCATGATGAGTTGTTTAAAGTCAAGGAAAGCTTCAACAAGTTCTCCATAGGGTCTGAAAATGTCTCCAAGATGATGGGCTTTGGTAAAACTCACAGCAACAAAGAAGGCTTGGGTTATGAAGGTGAGTCTTGCAAGCCTTTGAACTTTGTAAAAGGTGTAGAATGTGAAAGTTCGTTGGGTCAGCTATAAGCTTTAAATGATAAGAATTCTGGTCCCAAGTTGCCCAAAAGGTCAAAACCAAATTTAGACTCCCAAACCCATCAGAAAGTTGCTCAGGTAAGTTCTGACAAGCACACCTCCATGTGTCAGCTCAGGTATATTCACAACTCTAAAAGTGTCACTCCCACTTGTCATTTTTGTGGAAAATTAGGACACATACTGTCACACCCTAAATTTTGAATAACATTGAATTCAAATTCGACGCATGAAATTAATAATTACAAATAACGTCCTGAAAATTTTTTCTTAACAACCACACTACACAAATTGAATTTCAAATCCCATATTTAGTCTCGGTTAATTATTACAACTCAAACTCTCAAATAGAATTGTAAAGCTCTAAGTGAGCATAACAAACCTCACAACACAAATGAAATCAAATAAATGTTGCAACTCCTAAATAGTATTGTCTCCTCCCTGATTATCCTGACATGCAGGAATATCCGCTACACCATTTGAATAGTATACCGGGATTGCAACAACACAAACCCGGTAAGCTTTCTGAAAGCTCGTGTGAGTAAATAAGAATGAACGGTTGTTTAATTAAGCCATATTTATTTTCACCCAAGTCAACACCCAACATCCACAAACAAACCACAATCACAATAATCAATCACCAAATCAACAATCCAATATGGAAACTAAACTCACATCATTCTTCTCAAAACCCTGAAATCGTATTTATAAAAATACGGTGAATGACAGACTAGAGCTCTAACTGAATCATAGCCCGTCACCTGGCTTAAGTTATGGCATCCGACATATTTATCATTATCATAGTTCATCAATATATATACATATATACATATTTAGAACGTCATATACTCGTAGTCAATCTAGCCCCATTACCCAACAAGGGTTGTGGCATCCAATTTACTTATCACGCCCCGAATTTTAGAATAACAATTCAAAATCCGAAACATGAAAATTACTACAAACTCAAAATAATCATCCTGAAAATTTTTTTTCTTAACATCCCCACCACACGAAATAAAATCAAACCGAATTTAGTCTCGGTTAATTATTACAACTCAAATCCAAAATGAACTGTAAAGCTCTAAATGAAATAACAAAAACTAAATGAAATAACAAAAACTGCTGTAACACCTAAGCAGCTCGGTCACCTCCCTGGTTATCCTGACCTGCAGGAATATCCGCTACACCATTTGAATAGTGTACCGGGATTGCAACAACACAAAACTCGGTAAGCTTATGAAAGCTTGTATGAGTAAAAGGAAAGAACTATTACTTAATTTAATCACATTTATTCCCACACACAACAACACCCAACAATTTCCACATCTGCAAGTACTAACAATCTCAATCACACACCAATTCAATATATCAAGACAATCCAATTCACAACTTTCTTCACAACTCTCATCATCGTATTTATAAAAATACGGTACTTGACAGACTAGAGCTCTAACTGAATCGTAGCCCATCACCTGGCCTAGGTTATGGCATCCGACATATTTATCATTATCGTATTTCATCAATATGTATACCTATATACATATTTAGAACGTCCGATAATTCCACATACTCAACCAATCGTATCCCATCATCCACCCAGGATTAGAGCGTCCGATTACCCCACACCGGTCACTACGTCGACCCTAAACCCATAAATAAGCACAACGTACAATATAACATACTGAAATCAACCCAACCAAGATACATCATATTATTATGGAATTACACAATTGAAATATAATCAATTCATCAATTCACTCAATCATATCATCACTCAATATATATTTTCCACGTAAATATATATATATATATATATATATATATATATATATATATATACGTAATCATCCACTCAGGAATGACTACTAATACCATCTATAGTTCACACAAGAAAATCTTGAAATTCATTTGTATAATTAAAATTCATTTTTACTTACCTATGGACCGTGGTGATTCAAGTCCATGAAATTTTAAAACAAATATTTAATCCGCAAATATTTTTCACACAATTACTAAAAATAAATAAATTTAAAACGCTCGGTTCGTAATATGAACCCTGTGAGTTTTACTCACCTCGAAATTCCCGCTGCGTCTTCAATATAATTATAATTAACGCCGAAATAGCCCACTCAAATAAAATCCGTCAATCTCCTAATCAAATGTGATTCGAATTTAGCCAACAATTTCAACACATAATTTAACTACCATTTAACGGCCGGATTCTAATTTACATTAAAATCCGACGAGCGGTTTCTCACGAATCGCTCCCCTAATTACCATTTTACACATATACGAAGATCCAACGGTCGGATCTTCGCCCATCACCACACAAGGCCTCTGGGACAGTCATATGATCATCATAACAAATATACAAGTTCATCCGACGGTCCTAATTTCACATATCAAAAATCTAACGATCGAAATCACAAAATTCATAACTAATTCATATGATATCCGAAAAATGCGTATAATACGCCGAAATGATCGTATCGAAACATAGAATAATAAAATGGATAGAAACCAAATTTTAGACATCCGGAGGTGGACGGAAAGGGCCGCCGCAGTTAGGGACAGAGCCGCCACCGACCACCGCCAATGGTGTCGGGGCCGAGCTTGTCCACTTCGTTTCATCATTCTGAGCAACTTTCATAACTAGCACAAGACCAAAAAATGACGGGAAGGGATCGAAAAGTACCAATTACAGTCGGCAGCTGGAAAAATTCCAGAAACTGGCGAGCTTGAAAACCGACGTGAAAACTGTAACCTCAGTCCCCGATCCCTTCTGGAAACTTGTTCAGAACTTCCTTGCGAACTCAACAAGCCAAGAATCACAAGAAACGATCGTGTATAGCTCGAGATATCTTGATCGAAAGCTTGGTTGTTTCGATCCGTTCGGGTCGAACTCCGACAAACGTGAAAACGTTCGACCCAGTTCCGGTCCTTCTTGGTGCTTGTAGAGGAAGTTGAGGCGAGCTCAATGAGCCAAGAATCAATTGAAATGGTGGTGTGTAGCTCGAGATATCAAGATCGAACCGAAAAGGGTGGTTTTCGGTTCAGGCCGTGCCGCCGCCGCTACAGGCCGCGCCACCTTGTAAAACTGCCTCTGGAAGCTTCAGGAGGTTGAGTCGATGTAGAGGAACAAGTTTCACTTGATTTGGTGGTCGAAAATGCAAGGAGCTAGTTTTGGTTCGTTTTCGGGTCCGGTTGTTTCGGGTTGTTTCGCCGGCGGTGGAGGCCTTGCCGGTGGAAGCGACGCCGTCCAGGAGGTAGAGCAACTCGAGACGAACGTCTGGGACTTGGTTTGAGGTCGAGAGGTGGCCTATGGAGGGAGAACAATTATGGTGAACCTTGCTCTCTTGTTCGGTCGATTTGGTCAAGGGATGGAGGTAGGGGATGATGAACAGTACCTTCCGAAAATGGAAGGAGGCCGGACCAAAATAGAAGGGTTCTGAAAAATTAGCTAGGTTTTTTCCTATTTATACAAGTTTCGGAAAAACTTCTAAATTCGATAACTAATTCAGAAAAAATCCGATCTTCGTGTTCCACACGTGTACGGACTCGTAACGACGAACTCTACAACTTCCATGAAGGAAATTTCTCCAAATTTTGTACGTAGAAAAAGTCGATTTTTCAAATCGAGCATTTCGAGCTTTTCGTTAAAAATAATTGTTTCGAAACTTCGATAACTGTAAAAGTGAATTATTATCGAACAATAATCGTGAAATCGCATAATAATCGTTCAACACAATTACTCGAATTTAAAATGATGAATGCGGGTATTACATTACTCAACCAATCGTAAACCATCATCCACCTAGGATTAGAGTGTCTGATTCCCTCATACTGATCACTACATCGACCCTAAATCCATAATCGAGCACAATAATATATTTCACACAATGGAATCAACCAATTCAAGATACACAATATTATCATGAAATTAAGCATTTGGAATATAACTCGAAATCATCATCCCAACTCAATCATATCATCACTCAACAACACACCGATCAATATATATTCCATGTATATATATATATATATATATATATATATATATATATATATATATACACGTAATCATCCACTCATGGATGACTACTAATACCATCTATTGTTTACACAAGAAAATCGCGAAATTCATTTTGTATACTTAAAAATTCATTTTTACTTACCTGTGGACCGTAGTTGATCAAGTCCATATGATTTTAAAAACAAACATTTATTTCATAAATATTTTTCACATAATTACGACAAAATAAATTAATTAAAAGTACTCGATTCTTAATATGAACCAGGCGAGTTTTACTCACCTCGATACTCCCACTGCGTCTTCAATTTTTACACCAATCCCACAGAACCCGCTCACCCAAGTAAAAACCGTCATTCACCTAATCAAATGTGACTTGATTTTAGCCAATAGTTCCAAAACATACTTAAACTACCATCCTACGGTCGGATTCTAAATTATACGAAAATCCGACAGATGGATTCTCACGAATCACCTCCCTAATCACTGTTTTGCAATTATACAAAGATCCAACAGTTGGATCTTCACCCATGACGGAAAAAACTCACTGGGACAGTCATATGATCAACATATCAAAACTACAAGTCCATCAGACGGTCCTAACGTCACAGATCACAAATCTAACGATCGAAACGTAAAAATTCATAACTAAATCATACGTTATCCAAAAAATACGTATAATATATCGAAATGATCGTATTGAAATGTAGAATCTAAAAATGTATAGAAACTATATGTTTCACCACCGGAGGTGACCGGAAATGGCCGCCGGAGTTAGTGACAGAGCCGCCGCCTACCACCACCAATGGTGTCGGGACCAGGCTGTTCCCCTTCGTTTCATCATTTTCAGCAACTTTCATAACTAGCACGAAGTGAGAAATCCAGTGGAAGTGATCGAAAATACCAAAAATATCAGTTTCAGCCGGAATTTCTACAGTTTCTGATAGCTGCTCCTTTCAGCATGAAAACGTTTGCTTCAGGTCCGGTTCTTCTTGCTGGATGTTCTACTCCTTGATACGAGTTCATAAAGCTAAAGAACTTGAGTTTTGGTGGCCGGAGCTAGGAGAAATCTTGGTTGGAACTTAACTCGGCCAGAAATAGATAACTCATTTTTGAAAATAAAATCATTCGAATTAATTCCACAACTTCTCCAGGCTTCGTACTCGCTCCCATGACCGTGAAATCATTTCTAAAAATTCATGGAATTTAATTTGGATTTTTTGGGGTATTACAATCTACCCTCCTTAAAGGAATTTCGTCTCGAAATTCAAGCACACTCTTTGACAAATAGTTGGGGATACTTTTTCCTCATGTCAGACTCTAACTCGCATGATGCATCACCTTTGTCACAATGACTCCACAACACTTTTACCAGATTAACCTCCTTCCTATGAAGCCTCTTCTTAGATCTATCCAAAATACGAACAAGTTCAACCACGTAGGTCACATCCGTGTTTACCTCGATAGTACCATGATCAATCACATGGGTCTCATCTCGAATGTACCTCCTGAGCATAGATACATGGAAGACATTGTGCACACCAGACATGCTAACAGGTAAAGCAAGTCGATATGCCAAATCTCCGACCCTTTCCAAAATCTCAAAAGGTCTAACGTATCTCGATGCCAATTTCCCTCTCTTGCTAAATCTCACCATACCTTTCATAGGTGAGACCTTCAATAATACATGTTCACCCACCTGAAACTCTACTGATCTTCTCTTCAGATCCGCATAGCTCTTCCTATCTCGGATCGTCGTGACCTTCTCTGTAGTCTCCAAAACAAGCACAAGACCCAAGAGCTCCATATCTCCAACATCCGCCCAACAGATAGGAGTCCTACATGGCCTACCATAAAGTGCCTCATATGGCACCATGCCTATGCTGGAGTGATAGCTGTTGTTGTAGGCAAACTCTACCAATGGCAGATGGTCCGCCTAACTCTCATTGAAGTCCATGACACAAGCTCTAAGCATGTCCTCCATCACCAGATTCACTCTCTCGGTTTGCCCATCAGTCTGTGGATGAAATGCAGTACTCATAGCCAGAGAAGTGCCAAATGCCTTATGGAATCTGCGCCAGAACTCCGATGTGAAACGAGTATCCAAATTAGAAATAATCATAACAAGCACACAATGAAGCCTCACTATCTCATTCACGTACAACTTACACAACGCATCCCCTGAGTAAGTTTTTGCCACAGGAAGAAAGTGTGCATACTTCGTTAATCGGTCCACAATCACCCAAATCGAGTCATAACCTTGCCTGGACATAGGCAATCCAGTCACAAAGTCTATAGAGATATCTTCCCATTTTCATACAGGAATTGGTAAAGGTTTCAGCATCCATGCAGGCCTCTGATGCTCTGTTTTCACCTACTGACAAGTAAGGCACTTGGATACATACTCAGCCACATCCCTCTTCATCACACTCTACCAAACTGTCTTCGTAGGTCTATATACATTTCGGTGTTTTCCATATTGTACAGTGTATCGAGATCGATGTGCTTCTCGCATGACCTCCTCCTTGAGATCATCACCGGATTCTACAATCTAGATCTTAATCTCAATCAAATTAGTAGTTCACTCTGTCACTTTTAAACCAGTCAAATCCTTAGCTCAACGTTGTAATGTAATCTTGTCTAAAATAGAAACCTACAACCAATGATGGTTGTACCAACTTTTACTTCAACAAAACCTCGATCCCCTACGCTGGATCCATCATAGACTTCTTTTTCTTTAGTCTAGGCACATCAATATGTCCAGTGCACTAAATTCTAGGAGACACGATAAAACTAAACATCGAATCTCCACCTCTCACTACAACCATAACAAGTCTAACAAACCTCAGTCTTATCTTTAGGTTTGAAGTGACAAACGCCTGCCTTCAACATGATCTCTAACAGTTGATCTAATCTGTCAACCCGTCCAACAATCTATGGACAAAATGCTGCGCTCATACTTCTAGTAATTGCTCATAGCTTTCTAGATTAGTCTCCACTCCTACGTAAGACATATCTGGATTCACCAATCGATACTGGTATGGCACCTGATATCACCCCCTGACTATACTGCAATTCAAAATCCTATCCTCACAACAATATTTATTCCAATGCATTGATAATACAGCACTAGCACTCCTAGGGTTGAAAACAACATTATTACCTCAGCTTATCCGCTAGCACAATGCCTTTTCATAGTCATCTTATCAAGAGGTCATATCATTATTTTCGTATGTCAAGCCATACAGAAAGCCTATCATAGTAGCAATGAATCATGCATCACTACACAATAAGTGTTCTACCATTTCAGGGCACAATCATGATAAAGTCTAGCCCCAACTAACCCACACACAAATCATCACATGGCATTGCACACAAAATCATTGTCACACAGACTGCCACAAAATACTGCTAGACAATTAAACAAGCACTGTCACAAAGGCTGCCACATAAGCATTGCTACAAAAGCTGCTACAGAAGGCACTTCCATAAAGGCTGCCACACTTCCATAAAGATGTATCACCAACAATCATTCTCAAACACTCCAAGAATCAAATCACACAGAGGTCTAGCTAGACTCATCTGAGTCAGACCAAACACAAAACAAATGTGAAGAAATGCAATGCTTCACTAAAATGAAGGATGAATAACAGTTAAAACCTCTCATTTAGAAACATCACGAGAGCGCTACATGCCCAACGTGTGTGGTCGAACTAAATTCAGCAGCTACATCAGTTGACGCCTGCTAATGATCATCTGCATTTTCCAGGACCCACACTGAGTACCTGACGTACTACTACACTCTCTATAACTACATGGAATCTCACATTGTTGTCATCTCCCTAAAAGAGATCTGAACTTCCTACTCCATTATCCAAGCACCAGCAAGGTTCATTGCTATAGAAGGCAACTGTAAAGGGACCACTCTCTCCCTGATCTCATAATTCGGTCCCTACTAGAATATATGAGTCAACTCCTCAACAGCTATTGTGAGCCCCGGAAAAATGTATCAAGCTTAATGGGGATCGTATGCGAAATTATTCAACGATCTCGATGAATGCCAAGGTGTTCGGGAATATTATCGAAAATTTTCACAAAGTGAAATCCTCAATTTAGGAATTGGTTCATAAAATACACTTCACGATGAGTTCATGGAAATTTTCGGGGAATTTTCCACATACTTAAGCTATTTATAGCGATTTTTCGAAGTCACAGAATCTTAGAAAATAATTTAAATAAAAAGAATTCTCTGCGGGGCAATCCTGACCATCCATCGACCCACCGCTTGGTCCTAGGCGTCCATTATCACTTGGACACATCTCTATACATGGGGAACACTCAGGAGAATTCGAGAGAGAGAGAACTAGAGTGTTCACGCACACCCAGACGCCACTTCGAGCCGAAAAGAAACCCGGCAGTCGCGCCACCATTCGGCCACCCCACGATGGCGCACACCCACCATTCCCTTCGCCTCCGCGTCGTCTACGTCCCTGTAGTCTCAGATTATACATGCAGCGACTGTGAACGGAGAATCGAAGACCGGAAGCCTCGAACTGTCTCCGGTGAGTTCTGCAGTTCCCGGCGACTCCGGCCCCCGTCTAAGCTACTTGTGGTATGAAACCTCACCTTCTCATCGTGCTTAACAAGCCTGTGTAATTAGATTTTCGATTCGATCACGTTTTGACAATTTCATTTATGGGTTTGGTTTCGGGCTGTCGTGTTCTTCGACGCCGGCAAACTCCCCGGCGTTTCTGGGCTTTGTTTCTTGCTCGGCTGCACTCATAGACTAACAATCGAAGATCTTTCTGGGTTGTAGCAAGGCATCATCAGCTCATCACCAACCTAGTCTCGGCAGCAAGCTTTGGAAAGCGAAGTTTCTGTAACAACACCAGAAACTAGCAAAGGTAAACCCAGTGAAGCAAGCCTGGAATTGTTGGTTTGATTTCGTATGCAGCATGGGTTGTTTGTGTTTTGGTTGAATTGTGGTGCCGTGGTTGAATTGAAATGAACTGGTTGTGAGTTTGATTTTCGTCAAGTTGTCATATTGTGGGTGTTTGAATTTTATGCTTGAATTGAGGAATCAATTTGGAGGATTAGTATATCTGTTCTGGGTATTGCAATAATGGATAGTAGACTTGTTTCCAGTCAGAATAGAAAGTTAAAAAACTTGGATGAAAAAGGAAAGAAATTGATAATGGTCGTGGATGTTTGGAATGAGGTTTAGTTGTGGCTCTGGGTGTCCTTAGTAGTTTGGACACACCATGTATGAAGATTGGAAAGAATTGGGAGTCTATAGTAAATTCCGAGGAATTATCGTGCGACAAAATCGTTAAGTGAAGCTTAATTTATTCGTTGGAAATTTATTTTAACTTTCGTTGTTTGAGCATTACATAAAATGGTAATAAGTAGAGAAAAGAAATTATATATGTTGGGTGGCCTTAGTGAATTGGGTGCACTCAATATATATGTTTGGTCAATATCGTAATCTCAAGTGGATGTTCGATAATTTAAGTTAATTATCGAACCTGTCTCGATGGGTCAAACGTAGGTCAATGAATGGTCAATCCTGGTCAAATCAGGAGAAGTTGGTTTGGACGATTTATTAATCGTAGAGATTTTATATAATTGTTAAAAAGTTATTAACTATCAAAATGTCAGAATTTAGGACTCCAGTTACTCAAGGAACGGAAGGTTCGCGATTCTCGGAGTACGTGAGAGAAAGTATCGGAATCCAGGTAGGGATTCAGAACTATCCTCGGTCAGTGATGTCATTACATATATAATTAATCTGATGCATGTTAAGTGGTTTGGTTATGTTTAAATGCAATACATACTAACCAAATCGTGAGAAATGTGATGGCTTGACAGCGAAAGGGGCATTGACTTCCTTGGGTTCGATTCCCTAAACCTCTGGAGGGTAGTTATGTCGGTCGTCCGAGTATCCGTAATAATGGATTCGGTACGTGTGCGTAGCTAGGTAGCGGACGCTCTCGCAACACTTACATGGTGATAAAGTAAATTGAGGTAAGGTGTGTAGTGGGTTTATGGGACCAGCCATCTAGTAAGATTCAGTGCGCACGTCTACTCGAGTACCTTGCATCGATTTTCGAAGCAAAAAGCATTCGCACAAAGTTTGTCATTCTTTTAAATTATTTGGTTTAAGCATGTTTTCATACTGGAGCTCCAAAAATTTCAAACCTAGTCGAGTTAGAGTTCCTGTTTAGCAGCGAGGATGAAAGCTCACCCCTACAACAGTTTGGGTGCAGATAGTGTGCACTGGTGACGAGACAGTGGCAGACGGAGCTGGGTGAGCAAAACAAGTTCGGTATAAAATCTTCTTTAGAGTTGGTTCTAAATTCTTTTTCTCGAACTTCTTGTTTCAGAGCTTGTTACTATCTAACCTTGTGTCAAATTCAATTGAACTTCTCTTTCATTGAAACTCATACCTCGAATGAGTCTTATCTAAGTCCTGGACGAATGAAATAGGTCTTAGCAACACAAGTTTTCACCTCAACAGTATTTCTAGCTTCCGTTGTGTTTTTTTTTTTTTTAAAAGTTATTAAGCAAAATGCCTAGCGGTTCTCTAGGATGTAAATCGCTCGGTTTATGTTTTAGAGATTCGTGACACTGTAACGAACTTAGGCTGGTGAGGTGCAGCTTGGGGCGTTACAGTTATCAGCCAGACAAATTGATATAGTTGTGTGAGTTAAGCTCCTAGTCTCCGACACCTATAACCCTTCGGGTTAACATAATGAGATTAACTCTAAGTTCTCCACCACTAGAATATAAGCACACGCCCCAAAAGGGTTCTACAAAGTCCTCACAAGACATGGTCACTATATTCCTAGTTCCTTAACACAAAATTCCCGTCTTCATCACATCTCACCTTAAAGAGGAAGCATAACTATCTTCTTCTTCTTCTTCTTCTTCAACTATACGGTATAATCCATGGAGAAGTACTAGGTCTAATGAATCCCTACTCAAGTAACTCTCACCTTGAACCTTTAACTCCTTAAGTTCAGTTGGTGTCATCCGATAAGGTGCTATTGATATAGGTATCACACCTGGTATCACGTGGATAACTAACTTCACTACCCTTCTTAGAGGTAACATAAGTATTTCCCAAGTTACATCACTAACCTCGAAAACCACAACAATCTCTTCCCTAACCGTAGGACTACCTACAAGCTCCACATAAGTCAAGAATTGTATTCAATGGCTAACACCCTAACCCAAATGAGTTCTATCAAATGGTTAAGTCATGCTAAAGCGAAGCATTCAGCCCAGCTGAAACTTCACGGCCAAACTCTTGATCCATTTGTCTCCTAAACCGATATAGTCTTGAGAATTCTGCCTCATAATCTATCACTCTCTTATCATCTTGTGTTGGTTAGATCAATTCCCTTTCCAACTGCTCCTAGCCTAGTGACCTCCTTAGTCAGCCTAGATAGTTGAGCAGTATCAACTGCTTCAACAATAACCCAATCAAGTTGTACTACCTCCTTCACAAGATTGAACTCCACCTGAACGGAACCCATGCGTTTACTCATAATTCCTCCTTCTGAAAATTCATCGCCAAGTGTACATAGAATCACCGCACAATCTTCTCAATCTATACTAAGCATTCAATCTCACACAAGGTCAGCATAGCTGCCTCGGAGTCACTTTAAACACATATCACATGCCAATTACTAAAACTCCACTACGACATCTCTCAACAAACAAGATATCTACAGGGTACGTACAAAACTCCACTACGACATCTCTTAAGAAAGTAAAATTACTATCTACTTGTATCCACATTAGATACGTGCATGGGTCAACATCATGCTTTAACCAAACACTTCAACATACAAAAGAACCTCAATTCCATAAAACAATTCTTACCGAATCCGGAGGTTCCCATTTCTCGAAGATTGCAACTCATGGAACTAAACTTATTCTAATACGAACCTACAAGACAACTCTACCGTCCTACGAACATACACCCTGACTAGACTCCACACTACGACATACCTAATGACATTGCCAATACCGAAGAGCACACGATGGGGATCCGCTGCAGACGGGTCATCACTCGGAAAGTATTGACATATCACCAAATATGTACCCTATGCTCTGATACCAAACTGTCACATCCCGAATTTTGAATAACAATGAATTCAAATTCGACGCATGAAATTAACAATTACAAATAACGTCCTGAAAATTTTTTCTTAACAACCACACTACACGAATTGAATTTCATATCCCAAATTTAGTCTCGATTAATTATTACAACTCAAACTCTCAAAGAGAATTGTAAAGCTCTAAGTGAGTATAACAAACCTCACAACACAAATGTAATCAAATAAATGCTGCAACTCCTAAACAGCATTGTCTCCTCCCTGATAATCCTGACCTACAGGAATATCCACTACACCATTTGAATAGTATACCGGGATTACAACAACACAAAACTCGATAAGCTTTCTGAAAGCTCGTGTGAGTAAATAAGAATGAACGGTTGTTTAATTAAGTCATATTTATTTTCACCCAAGTCAACACCCAACATCCACAAAGAAACCACAATCACAATAATCAATCACCAAATCAACAATCCAACACGGAAACTAAACTCACATCTTTCTTCTCAAAACCCCAAAATCGTATTTATAAAAATACGGCGAATGACAGACTAGAGCTCTAACTAAATCATAGCCCGTCACCTGGCCTAGGTTATGGCATCCGACATATTTATCATTATCGTAGTTCACCAATATATAAACATATATACATATTTAGAACGTCCGATACTCATACTCAATCTAGCCCCATTACCCGACAAGCAATGACGAAGCTAGGATTTTAAAATGGGGTGGGCTAAAAAAAAAAAAATTTACCCAGTATCATTTGGTCTAGTGGCATAGTCTCTCATTTATAAGTGTGAGATTGTGAGTTTGACTCACTAAGATTAATTGTAGCATTTGAGTTATTTATTTGATCAAAAACAAATTTAATAAAAGTTTACTAATGCTTAAATTTTTTTTCCCTTAAGTTTTACTACTAACATATTTTATTCTTTCCTTAAATTAAACCACATCATATATTAAATAATCAAATAGCTAACTGATCAAACAAAAATCAACATTATAACTTTTGATAGAAATTCGATAAAAAAAGTCTAAGACAAAAAAACATATATACTCAAATTTTATCTTGTGCTCTTGAATATAACTGAAAATCTTTAATTATTGAATTTGTATCATAATTCTCAGCCCACTCTTATTCTGACCTAATTTACCTAAAAAAAACAAACTTTTTATGCGAATATGCCTCTTAAAGCAGAATAGAAAATAAAACACAATCAAATACTTCAAGCAAAGAAATAACATACATATGGCCAAAAAAAAGTTAGCATATGGGCTGACTTTAGAAATTTGAGGTGGGTTACTTTTTAATATTTAATTTTTTTTTAATTAAAATTAAGCTATAAATTAATGTTTTTTCAAAATTTAGGGTGGGCTATAACCCACCGAAGCCCGTGTGTAGCTACGCCTTTGCCGACAAGGGTTGTGGTATTCAATTTACTCAACCAATCGTAACCCATCATCCACCTAAGATTGGAGCGTCTGATTCCCTCATACCGGTCACTACGTCGATCCTAAATCCATAATCGAGCACAATAATATATTTCACACAATGGAATGAACCAATCCAAGATACACAATATTATCATGAAATTAAGCATTCGGAATATAACTCGAAATCATCATTCCAACTCAATCATATCATCACTCAACAAAACAACGACCAATATATATTCCACGTAAATACACACACACACACACACACACATAATCATCCACTCATGGATGACCATTAATACCATCTATAGTTCACACAAGAAAATCGTGAAATTCATTTTGTATACTTAAAAATTCATTTTTACTTACCTATGAACCGTAGTTGATCAAATCCATGTGATTTTAAAAACAAACATTTATTCCATAAATATTTTTCACACAATTACGACAAAATAAATTAATTAAAAGTACTCGGTTCGTAATATGAACCACGTGAGTTTTACTTACCTCGATACTCCCGCTACGTCTTCAATTTTAACACCAATCACACAGAACCCGCTCACCCAAGTAAAAACCGTCAATCACCTAATCAAATATGACTTGATTTTAGCCAATAGTTCCAAAAGATACTTAAACTACCATCCTACAGTTGGATTTTAAATTATACGAAAATCTGACGGACGGATTCTCACGAATCGCCTCCCTAATCACTGTTTTGCAATTATACAAAGATCTAACGGTCAGATCTTCGCCCATGACTGTAAAAAGCCACTAGGACAGTCATATGATCAACATATCAAAATTACAAGTTCATCGAACAGTCCTAACTCACAGATCACAAATCTAACGATCGAAATCGATCGAAACGTAAAAATTCATAACTAAATCATACGATATCCAAAAAATACGTATAATATACCGAAATGATCGTATTGAAATGTAGAATCTAAAAATGTATAGAAACTATATTTTTGAACCTCAGAGGTAGCCGGAAAGGGCCGCCGGATTTAGTGGCAGACCCGCCACTGACCACCACTAATGGTGTTGAGGCTGAGCTGCTCCTCTTCGTTTCATCATTTAGAGCAACTTTCATCACTAGGACGAAGTGAGAAAACAAGTGAAAGTGATCAAAAATACCAAAAATAGCGGTTTCGGCCGGAATTCCTGCAGTTTCTGATAGCTACTCCGTTCAGCTTGAAAACATGTGCTTCAAGTCCGGTTCTTCTTGCGGTGTGTTCTACTCCTTGATACGAGTTCAACAAGCTAAAGAACTCTTGGTTGGAACTCAACTCGGTCGGAAATGGATAACTCGTTCCCGCCGCCGCTAACGGCCGTGCCGCGACGCAAGGATGCCACTGGCATATACGTAAGGATGAGACGAAGGTGCTGGACGTGGTCTTGTGTGAAATGGTGGCCTGTGGAGGGAGAACTCGATCAGTGAAGGGTGAGGGCGATTCCAACTCGGCTGCACCATGTTCTTCAACTTACAGCAGCCACCACGATGATTATTTCCCATCGATATCTTCTTGAAAATTTTAAATGAGCTCAAGGCGAGCAAAATTGCTTTTGGAATCAAGTATATTCGAGGTCGGATGAGAGAGATATCAGCCGGTGAAGGGAAAGCAGCTCAGGCGAGTTCCAGCTTAAGCTGTGCGGCTTCTCGGCCTCCTAACGTCTCCCACAGTTCTTTTTTCACTTCGATGTCTTCTAGGAAGTTTTAAAGGACTTCAAGTCGAATGAAAATTCTTTTGGAATCAAATCAATCGGAGATCTGTGGAGGGAGATATAGCAGACAAAGGAGAGCCTAAAAATGGGGGTCGCGGAAGCGGGGAGAGAGTGTGAACAGTTTCAGTTTCTAAAAATGGAGGCGGGATAAAAATGGCAACTTTTCAAAAATGCTAGGGCTTTATGCTTATATACCTGAAATGGAAGTTTTTATAAATGCGATAACTTCATCATACGAACTTTGATTCTTGTGTTCCGCATATGCACGAACTCGTATTGACGAGCTCTACAACTTTCATGAAGAAAGTTTTCTCAAATTCGGAACGTATGACATGTTGATTTTCACGACTTCCTAAATAACGTTTGTTTTCGAAAATAAAATCATTCGAATTAATTCCACAACTTCTCCAAGCTTCGTACTCGCTCCCACGACCGTGAAATTATTTCTAAAAATCCACAAAATTTAATTTGGATTTTTTGGGGTATTACACATACGTCCTAGGTGTAATGTGCTTCGCAAGGTCATCCAAAATCAGAGGAAAGCATCAAAAATAAGCTCAACTGCATCGCTGCAAGCTAAGCATAAAGAGTATCTGAAGTTGATCAACAGGATTGCAGAGCGCATTGCAATCCCCAAAGAGCAGAATTTGAAGTAAAAGCAAATATGGATTAAAAAAGGTTCTAACAATTGTTTTTCTGCTCATATGGATAATCTTGATAATATGCTTGAGCGTGTTGTTGTTCCTACTGAATATCATTTGGCTGATTCGTTTACAAAACCCTTGGATAATACTCGTTTTGAATCACTTAGGAGCGCTATTGATGTTCTAAGTTCTAGAACTCTCCCATGAGTTAACTGAATCCTTGCATGCATCTACATTGTATGTCATCATATTAGTATAGGTGCATCGTTCTTCTTGTTTTTGCATTTTTATTTTTAGTTTCTAGAGATTCAAGATTGTAAGTGTGGTTTGTATCCCCAACTGTCTAATAGATTAATTTGAACTCTGATTGATAAGTGCTCTGATTCTATCCTTAAATTGATTGTGAGGTTTGGGAAGAAAAGGGAATAGTTTGGCCACCCCGACGGATTTTGAAACTATTGACTCGAGTTGATGTGTCATTTGAGATGTCTTTGTTACATCTAGTACCCTAAAGTCAACTGACTCAGGAGTTGCTGGCATAAAACTCGTTACATGGGTTTTTAGTTTTCTTGTGAAAAATGTGCAAAATTTCATATTGTGTGAAAGACAAAAGAAATAAAAATATTATGCCTACACAGTGTCATAAGGGGAAATTCAAAGTGAATACGATTATTTCTTTCTTTTCTTATGTGGGGTTTATTTTCAATGATTCTGAGAGTGTTACACACCCCACTTTAAGCTATGATCCCTTATATAATAAAGGTATAGAATACTCGATCATCTTCTTGCTTACTTTGTTGTTAAAAACGATTCACTTATATGACTTTATCTTGTTACACTCATGCCTATGGATTTGTGGTCATGCTCTTATCTGAAAAGCTATGCAAATTGCATATGTTCTTAGCATATGGATACAAACCCACTCATTGTGTGATTGCATTTCATTATTACATTCTTCATGACATAATCGATTAAGGGGGAGTTTCAATAATTGGCCACATCCTATTTTGATTTGGAATTTGCATGATTACTTTCTTTAGATTGGCAGCAATTGAGGTCCACTATCCACGCACTTAGGGATGACCGCACCTAGTCCTTTGGCATCCCTATTCAAAAAGAAGGAGAAATATGATGTTAAATGTGATGTGTAATCTGTTGGATTTACATGTTTTGTTTAGACAATGGTAACATTATTCTATCTTGTGTATTTTACCAATTGTGTGATAAGTGTTTCAGGAAACGTATGGATGATGAATTGTGGTGTCTCTCCTGTACTTGTTGAGGGGGAGTTTGCATTGATTAGATGTGTTTTGTATAGGAATGCCAAAGGGGACGATTGTAGGTACAAGGTTTGTACATAGTGTGTTGGCATTCCCATATAAAACATTGAAGAAGTCTACAAACTGGTCTCGGAGAAACCCTAAAGGTAATTGCATCTTTTGAGTCAACATATGCACCAAGTCCGTCCTAGGTTTTAGGAAGTTTTGCTTTAGAAAAGCATCTTTCTATTTCTTAATCGTTATCATGCAAAGATATTTAATACATGTTAAGTCACACCATTGAAATCCAAATTGATTTAGGATTTGTTTATTTAATTTGGAAAATCTTTTATTTAAAGTCTTTTCCTATTAGGAGTCCAATTAGGGTAAAATCTTGGTTATTGAGGATTTGCTTTTTGGACGTGCATATATTCAGAAACATGCGTTCATTTTGTTACGGCTCTTGAGTAGCAAGAATCATTGTTCTTCTTGTATTGCTTAGAAAGAATTGAATAAGAGTCTCAAGACACTTGTTCCATGTAGAAGAGTCTCACCAATCATTCATTCATATGCATTGAATCTCTTGAGATCAGTAGAGAAGTTGGTGCTACGAGAGAAGCGATATTTGCATATCGTTCAAGTGAAGAAGGTCAAGATTCAAGACAAGCACCTCGTTAGTGAGTTTAGAAATTGTAGTCACATAGAGAGCTATATGTTATAACTCTTGACGACTTCACTGCCACTCTGAACCACATTTTAGAAGCCTCCGATCACAGCAATGGCCGTGTAAGTTTCCTATTCTCAATCAAACATCATTTACTTTGTGAATTCAAACCAAGAAATTGGATTTTTGAATTTCTATGTCAAATTTTACAGAGTTGCTTCAGCTCCAGGGAAGGTTCTGTTGACCGGAGGCTACCTAATTCTCGACAGAGCCAACGCCGGGCTCGTGCTCAGCACCAACGCTCGCTTCTTCGCCATTGTCAAACCACTCTACGATCACCTCAAGCCTGACAGCTGGGCTTCGGTGCCTCTCTCTCTCTCTCTCTCTTAATCTGAGATCTTGGGTCATCTTTGTTTACTCAAATCCTTTGCCTTTTTGTGGTGTTTTTCAGAAATGGACAGATGTGAAACCGACCTCTCCTCAGCTCTCTAGAGAATGCATCTACAAATTGTCACTCAAAGATTAAACTCTTGAAAAGTTTTCTTCAGGGGAAATTTTTTATCTTGATTGACTCTCGACACTAGATGACTTTTGGGGTTATAAAAAAAGATTTGCCTGCTTCAAAGATCCATAGTTTGAATGTTGTGTTTGTTGCTTCCCTATTTTACGAGCGAGTGCCAATTGATAGTGATGTTGCATTGTTGCTAAATGAGCCGGTAAGGTGGTGTTGGCTTATTGCTTACCATTTTAAGTGGTTCCATCTATGTCTTTTGAAGGAAGTTCTGATTTTTCCCAGTCCAAAAATTCTTGGCAAGTAAAATGAGAACAAGAATAATAATCATAATAAAGGAGTACAGAATGGATTCGCATATCCCATTGGTAGTTCCACAATAGCAATAACACACATCAAATGCAACTGATATACAATTCCACACTTGTCGAAAATATGACAAACATTCCAAGCACAAAAGAGAAATGAAAACATAACAGTAATTATCCATCACAATACATGACACTTACGAATTTTTAGTACAGAAATCAGGAATGAAAGGAAACACCTTTCTCCAAGTACAATCATCATCAATCATGGAGAAACTTCAAAGCCTTTTAAGTGATTATTACTTCTCAATTTGCACACTGTGAACATCGGCTCATCTGAACAACTTTTGCAACTGCCTGAGCCTCATGCTTCCCAAACCAAGCGTTGGTGCAACATTATTATAAATATCCTGTTCTGATGGTTCTCTTGGAACCTAGACACAAAACGCATCACATTACAAGTCAGAAATAAAATGAGGAAAAGTAAATGGTATCATATCATAAATAGTTATCAACCGGGTCATTCTGGAAAGCCTTGCAAGTAACAACAATCGAACACCAAAGAAAACAGGAGAAATCTGAGAGCAAAGATTTCAAAGTCAAAAATGAAAATTTTATAGATATAACTGAAGTTCAACAGTCAATTCATGATTTCATTACCAAAGAACATAAATCATACAAGAAAGCCAGCTCTACAAGACTACATTGAGATTCCATTAAATTTCAGAAACTTCAGGCTGTAAACCTTTCATGCAATCTATTTGGTGAACTTGTTTAGCAATTTAGCAGTGTGGTATCTTGAGTGATACTTCTGCTGATTCAGCAATTAGCCAATCTCTCAAAGAGAATGAGCATCTATTCGAAGGTAGATTACACTCATGTATACCAGTTTACACAAACAGACGTAAAATTGGTACGCCCTCACATTGGCTATCCTGCAATGCAGTTCACTGATTGAAACCTTTCAGCTTTTACAACTTTCTCGAAAGATTCGTCCGACAAAACGCGAAAAATCAAAATCAGTTATTCGCAAACTAAAAATCTGGGGCACCTCAGACATACAAAATATGTGAACTACCAGAGAAGCAAGACCATTACTGATGGTGTGAGGCACTTCAGAGATCTGTCTAACTTTACAGCAACATTAAATTGATCATACTACTTTAGACATAAAGCATGTAAAACATCACTACTAGTGCCAACAAAGGAAGAAGCCCTTTGAAAGGCCTGCAGGCGACAAGTACAAGCCTGTAGTCCCTATATTCAACACTGGTTCAAACTTCAAATAGAATATGATTTACACAGAGTGAAAAGAGAACCGAGTGGTATTAGGAAGAATGATATGTATACATGCTGAAGTAGACAAGCAGGAAATTAAGAGCATATAAATTAGAAACAAAAGGATGATTTTAGTTAACAGTTTAATGTTCAGTACCTGAACATCACTGTTGAATCCTTCCGTCCTCAGTCTCTATGTGGCTAACCCATCTGATCTTGTCCCAATCACCTACATTCACCCTACAGTACTTCTGCTTTAATTTGTCACTTTCTGAAATGATCAACCTTTCGAGTGATTTTGGTAGTCCTTCCCCCGGAAATGATCGAAGCTCAGGGCAACCATTGATTTCTAACTCCTTAAGAGCAGCTAGGTTGTACAATGGAGGTAGGTTGCGAAATTCATTACAAGCTATAATAGTAAGCTTTCTAAGGTGAGGCATGTCAGATGCTTCCATTCCTTTCCAAGTATTCAATGCAGGCATTTCCCCAAATTTTAGCGTTTCCAAAGATGGAAAACCCTCTCTTTGCAATACCCGACCATCTGATTGAAAAAACCGATCATCCACGGTTCTCAAACTTTTCATTTCTTCAATGACAAGATGTTTGAGAAGAGGAAGTCCACCAAGTGAAGGAAGGAGTGTACAAGATCGGCATTTTCTTAGATTCATGGTCACAAGCTTGCAAAACGATGGGTTACTCATCCAATCTGGAAATTTTGAACCGCAGTAACCTTTTACTTGTAACTTTAACAAGCCCTGATGAGGTTCAAGACCCTCAAGAACTGCTTGGTCAACTGTTCCAGATCTCCTTGGTTCCCATTGCAACTCCAATTCCTCCAAGTATTGCTTCTCTTGTAACTTAGCAGCCTTAGCTTCTCTGTCATCTTCCACCTTCTCAAGCTTTTGAATGCAAATGGATCCACGAAGGCACCTCATGTCCTTGAGCTCCTCAATTTTTTTTCCTTCTTCACTTCCCACTACAAAAACAGTCAGGGTTTCAAGACTAGTTAACTTCCCAACATCAACAGGCATGGAAGTAACTTTACCGAGTTTGTCAAGGTCAATATGTCGTAGCTTAATCAACTTGTTTAAGTTCTCAGGCAGCTCCTCAAGTTTGGAACAATTTTTGACATTGAGTCTTTCTAACCCATTTAATTGCTCTATACCCTGTGGGAATTTTATGATCAAGGTACCGCTAACATTGAGGTGACGAAGGTGTATCAACATTTTAATATCTCCAGATAATTTAGAGATGCGAGTACCACTCAAATTTAACACTCTTAAGCATGGAAGCTTCCGAAAGAAATCATCAGGAACACTTTGAAGCATATATGGGTACTTGGAGAGCAACATAAAAGTCCTTAACTTCTCATACTTGTAAAACTCTTCCAACATACCTGATTCAACTTTTTCATCACAAATTGAGGAATGCCGGACATTTGTAGATATGGGCAAGGCCTGTGGCATAGTATCCTCAGATGCAAAGCATAAGTTGGTTGAAACTATTCTCGCCAAGTCATGAATGAAGCCATGCATTTCATACTTTCCTTCGCCAGGATTCTTTGATGAAACTTGGAAAAAGGACCTTGAGCACAAGTCATCAAAGTACTCCCTTCCTATATCTTCGATTCTTCTTGTTCCTCGGGCTTCAATAAAGCCTTCAGCTGCCCACAGTTGGATCAAATCATCCCGTTGGAAGGGACGATTACGAGGGAGAAGAGAAGAATAAGCAAAACATCTTTTCAAGTAAGCTGGCAAATGATCATACCCAAGTTTAAGCACTGGATAGATCAGATTCTTATCTTCTGCCAAGTTCCAGAGCTCACATTTTAGGATCTCAGCGCACTCCATCTCTTTTGATTTGAGACGCATGACACTTCCAATCATTTTGGCCACCAATGGAAGGCCTTTACACTTTTTTGCTATCTGTAGGCCACTCTTCTCACTGAGCCTTGATCTCAAGCCTTTATTGATAATTTCCAAACAATGTTTATCTGACAAAACACCCAAGCAATATGTACTGCCATGATCAGCAACGATGGATGAAACAACTTGGCTTCGAGTAGTTACCACAATTATGCTCCCGGGTGCTGCACATCTAAATGGCAATATCAAGGCATCCCAATTGATAGGATTCTCATCACACATGCCATCTAGCACGAGCAAAAACTTCTCCTTCTCCCCTACCATCTCCCTTAATTTGAGCTGAACAGAGTCCACACTTGACAACTGCGCAATACTGGAATCCGGAACTGTCTTCGTAGTGGACTCAAGGATGGATTTGGTGATCTTCAGCACACCATCGTCGAAACAAACACTCACCCACCACCTTCTTTCGGCCTTAAATTTGTCATCCACATGTTGATCATTGAAGACTAGCTGAGCAAGTGTTGTCTTCCCAATCCCAACCATACCCATTATTGAAATCACAGAAACAGCTGTCTTCCTCTGCTTAGACACCAACTCCAGGATTTGCTGCTTATCCTTTTCCCTTCCAATTACAGAGAGCTCATCAACCAACGAACCTCTGATAATCTGAGGAGGAGCAGATGAAGTTCGAGCAGGCCCCGGTTGGCTTAGTTCTGAGATAGTGTAACCCTCCATTTCGCTTGCTAAACCATTCACCCTAGCCACCATCTCCCCGATCTCTTTACCGAGCTTTCCCTCAAAAGCTTTCAATTCCTTTTCCAATTTGGCGGGCCTCACTTGCTGAGAATATAGCCTCTCATATTCCAAAAGAGTCTTGTCCAGCAAATCATCTGCATCCAGAAGAACATTCTTGAAATCTTCGATTATGATCTGGTAAGCATTGGAGATAGAAGCCTTGTTTTCGGCATCGTCGACATGGGATTGAATTTTCAACAATCTTCTTTCCAACTCTTGGAGCTTTTGATTGATCTCTGGATCTCGTGCTCTCAACTTTCGACCGACTTGAACCAGTTTCTTAGCAACGTCAGGCAGAAATGCCGACGTGATGCCAGTCCCCAATACTACAGACAGTATTTCGAGAATCGGCATGATAATAATTACAAGCTAAAGAAGAGAAAGCTTTGGCTATTTGGCAATGGCAATGTACGCGGTGGTTTCCACAGTGGAGCAGGCAGAATGAGTTCTAAAAAGGGATAAAAATTTAGTCGTCCTGTCCATAGAAGTCAACAACGACCCAAAGTCTTAATCTCTCGTTTTGTTTTTTGGGTAAAAGATAGAAAAAGTGCTTGTGGTTTCAAAATATTTAATTTTATCCTTGTGTTTTACAAAATTGATCAAGTTGGTTCAAAAGCTATTTTTGACAAAAACTTTACCATGTGCAAGTCATGTGTAATGATAATTTTATCATCTCAATAAAAAAAATATAACGAAAACAAAATAAATTAAAAATTTTATAGAAAATGAAATACAAACCAATATATCCTCCATCGAAGAAAATAAGGTAGAAAATTGAGGAATTAGAGTAGTGATCTGAAAATTGAAATGAAAAATAGCAAGAATGATAAAGGTAAGACCTTATTCACACATCAAAATCAAAGGGCAAAACATCCATCATCATTCAGAACCCAACTACAATGAAACTGAAGATAACATTGATTAGCCAATGAATCCAAAATAATCACAATTAAAGTACCCAAGCACACACCTTGCTCAACCACTCCTCTAATAGGTAACTTATTCATCAACAACTAAACATAACTCCACTCACAAAAACTGCTTCATCACTCAAATTCATCACTAACATAACACCAATCAATCAATTATTCATTTCTGTATGAGTTTTAGGTACAAATCATACCTGAATAGCCTTGTGTTGGTGAGCCAAGATGGAGCAAACAACACCTCGAAAGAGTTTTGGGTAGAGTCAAAGGGGAGAGAAAAGCAGCAAAAGATTATTATAACAAATGAGGTTGTGGGATTTCATCGGACAGAAGGGTAATTTCTGTAAAAATACAGGGGCAAAATCGTCCTATCACTATTCATTAAACAGTAATGAACAGTGAGTTCACGTTTTGAGCTTCAGTATAGAGTATAATATGTTATGATGGCTGTGCAAAATTGTGGAAGCATATGATGTTGATTAATGTGGTTCTTAATTCGGTTGTTGCAGATCCAACTCTCTTCACTATGAAAATCTATCATGGAGGTAGGTCTCATAGTGAAAGAAGCTTAAATAGGCATTATAGAGGGGGGGATGTCATGTATGTAGATGGAGTAGATCCATACAAGGTCTCTATGACAGGGTTAGTGTATTGGGCTTATTCCAGGTAGTGAGGATGGGAGTGGGTTTCTGCCTATAACCAATGATCAGAAGGCAATGGATATGTATGGATATGTAACCATAAGGACCAAGTTGCTGGAGTTTTTCATAGTCAATGAAGCTGCAAGGAGGGAGTTTACTGAAGAGCAGCTCAAGGTTTATGAGGAAGACCTAGATCACACTAACTTCTTGGGTTGGTGGATTGATGATGTTGAAGAGGGGGAAGTTAGGCCTGATGAGGAAGATGAGTCTGATCTTGAAGAATGGGATCCTCAGTTTGTGCGTGAGGTGGTACTTGATATGGATGGGTTTTGTTCAAGAAGTAATGAGGATGGGCCTATACAAGGGGAGAATGAGAATGGGCCAGCTGGTGAAGAAGCAAGTGGAGAAAAGAGAAAGGTTGACAAAGATAAGAGACTTGTTACCTTAGAAGAAGCTACAGAGCCACCGAAGAAAAAAGGGAGAGCTAAGAAAACTGTTGAAAAGATATACTCAAACATGTCTAACGGGGAGAGTTCAAGGCAACCAGTTAAGGGGGATTTGTCTTCTGATAGCTCAACAGACTCAGATGAGTCTAACTTTAATGGCATAATGGATTCGGATTATGATGTGAATGATTTAGATGATGTCCAATTTAATGAGAATGTGGATGGTAATCCCAGTATGGTGAATGAGTGGGATGAGATGGGGTTTGAGGGGATGATTTCAGAAGAGGATGCGAATGAATCGGATGGGTTAAAGAGCTTACATGGTTCTTCAAATGAGAAAGGTGAGGACAGAGTGAGGTTTCCAGTCAAGTGTAGGAAAAGGTTCAATGAATGGAAAGAGTTCAAGGAGAAGGAAGATATGAAGAACCCAAGCTTTAGCTTTGAATTGGGGATGGAGTTTGCAAGCTCCAAGGTTTTCAAACAGGGCATTAGGTTGCACTCTGTCTTGACAAAGAAGGAACTTAGGTTTCCCACCAACACAAGACACAAGGTAATGTCTATTTGATTAAATTTATGTCATTACTAGTTTTGGAGACCTGTTAAGGCTTTAGGATTATACTGACTTGGACTATATATATATATATATATATATATGCATGCAGGTCTATGCTAAATGTTTTACCTCACCAAAGTGTCCGCGGAGGATATATGCATCCATAACTTACTTGTCCAACCCAACAATCTACATTAGGAGCATCAATCTGAAGCACAAGTGTTGCACCATTGGGAAAAAGGTTTATCATATGCATGCACCATTTATAGCTCAAGAATACCAAGACTTCTTCATGAGTGATCGTAACTGGACAAGTGAAGGAATACATAATGCAACAAACAAGGATTTTGGCATGGATGTGGACTACCAAATGTGCTACAGAGCAGAGGTGAAAGCAAAGAAGATGGCACAAGGGAGTTATAAGGAGAAGTACAACATGTTAGAGAGCTATGCACATGAGCTCAAGAAAAGAAATCTTGGAACCTCAGTCTGGATACAATCAGAGTTCGATGGAGAAGTCACCAGATTCAAAAGAATATATCTGCATATAAGCATTGAAGAAGGGATGAAGGGAAGGTTGTAAGCCCTATATAGGCTTGGATGGATGCCATTTGAAATCTGTGTACAAGGGACAACTGTTGTCTACCGTAGGGATAGATAGGAACAATGGCTTTTAGCTAAATGTATGGGCAACAGTGGAGGTAGAAAGAGAGACTTGGACCTGGTTCTTGGAGTTTTTGAAGGTTGATCTGGACATCCATCACTCAGACCATTATACCTTCATGAGTGACAAACAGAAAGGCCTTGAGCAAGCCATTAAGCTGTTTCCAGATGCTGCATATAAGCATTGTCTGAGGCACCTCCACAATAACTTCAAAGGTGATGGACACACAAGTATCTCAATTTTACATTCATCATTGATATGTTTGCCTAAGTTTTATTAATCATATTTAGTGACTTTTTTGATGTCATTGTGGTATGGATGGTAGGTTTGGAACTGAAGCAGAAGTTATGGGCAATTGTTAGGAGTTGTACAATGAACACATTTCAAGAAGCAATGGAGGACACGAACTTTAAGGATGGAGGTGGTGCATGGACAAACCTCTAGTGAATTAGTCCAAGTCACAATTTGATCTAAAATTCAAGTGTGACTTACTGTTCAATAACATAGTGAAAGCTTCAATAATATCATACTGCAAGCCAGGAAGAAGCCCATCCTGGCTTGTTTAGAGGACATCAGAATAGGAACCATGGTGAGGCTGGCCAATATGAGGCAATCTAGGCCTAGGTGAAGGTGTAGGTTGGGCCAAGAGTGGAGAAGACTTTGAAGAAGAATGTAAAGCGGAGCCAAGAGTATAGAGCTGTTCAGTCAGGTACTTGTAGGTTCAAAATTCAAGGAAGGGGTGTGGCTTGCAGAGTGGTGTGGTTTCTGCTCATTTAGTGGCTTTGGATTTGAAGACTTGCACTTGTAAGAGATGGATATATCTAGTTTGCCTTGTGCCCATGTAGTAGCTACAATATTGTCATTGGGAAGGTCACCTGATTAGTTTGTGGATGACTGTTTTACCAAGAATATCTATTTGAAAGCATATAAGCCAATAATGTTCCCAATAACTGGAGTGGCTGAGTGGGAAAAATTACATAGGCTAATTGCACCTTCTTATATATGAGGCAACTTGGGAAGCCTAAAATGACTAGGAATAAAGAAGTATGTGAGGCATTAATATGATTGACATGTTATTTGTTTTTCTTCATTTGCATGGATATAACAAGCATTGTTAATTTTCCAATGTTTGCAGGTGAAGTAGCCCCACATCCTGTTACGCAAAAGCTTCCTAAGGTCTATTACTCTCAAGTCACTTGTGGTTTTTGTAAGAAAAGAAGGCCACAATAAGAGGACCTGTAATTAGAGGAAACAAGTATGATTTTGTTGCTTTTTGTGTTGTTCAATTGAGTTTGGAGTAGCTAGAATTTAAAGTCACACTATGTGCTATCTTGAATTATAGCAAGCTGAAAATGTGGAAGAGCCTGTGACTGTGTAAGAGCATTATGAAAATGTGCAACAACAGGCACATCCTCAACCAGATCAACCCACTGAAGTTGTGCGAGAGTCATAACTTGCATACGAGGCCACTCAGCAATCACAAACCTCTACTGCTCTAGAAAGGTCATCCATCCCCCCATTCAGAGAGAGAAAGGTCAAGTCATTAGCCCACAAAAAGCTAAGGTCTCATAATGCCCTTCCTTCACCAGCTGATTCATCTTAATAGTGGTTTATCACATAACCCTTTATATTAGGTGTAAGGCTATAATGTTAGGAATTGCCTTGTGTTGGCTAATTTTTGTCGCTTTGTGTTGAAACAATTTGCCTTCAGTTATGGGCTGTTTGAAACCTTTGAAATGTGCTAGGTGATGTCGAATTTGCCTTCATATGTTGATTTGTGCCAGAAGGAATGCATACAAGCACTAATTTTGGAGTAGTTTGATTTGTGACAGAGTTTATGTGTGTGAGAATGGTCATTAAATAATTCCAGGTACTTATTTTCGGTCAAGTTTAAAACATCAGTACCAAAGTGATATATATTTTGAACATCTAATAAAGGGATAACCAGACTCTTCTAATTTGGCGATAAATGGGTTGTTTAATCAAAAAATTAATTTTGGCACCAAATGATACGGACTCAAATGGCGGGAATAATTGAAGAGACAATAATACCCTTCATAATATGCCACTTGGCAAGATCCATAATGGAGCTAACGACTTCAGATACCAAAGTCGGTCAGGGCCAATACGTCATATTTTTCAAACATGAAATTCGAAAGTTTCGAATTGCTCAAACGTCAAGTATGGTACAAATGATTTTCCCTTGTTTGAATGGCAATTTTGTCCCCCATGGGAGACTACTCATTGTTCAACATGGAAAAACTATTAGACGGTCTCATATTATAGTACACATGGTACTCTAAATTAATGTTAGGATATCACTAAATTAGCTTGAATTACTAAATAACAACGTAACATGGTAATCTGTAATTATAAAATAATTACTCTTTAACATATTACATAGTTGTTCAACTTGCTCTATCTATGAATCTTATATTATCATTTGATCTGCCAAAACATATTCCAAAATTTGATCTGCCAAAACATATTCCCACATGGCAATGTTACATGGTAATCTAGAATTATAAAATAATAACTCTTCAACATATTACATAGTTGTTCAACTTGCTATTACTCTTCATATATCATCATTTGATCTGCCAAAACAATTATAGAAAATTACTCATAAATGTCATTTTGAAACTTTAATTAGTAATAAGACTATCTATTTTTCTTTACATAAGGTCATTTTAGACCCAAACTATTTTCCACAATGACAATTTTATCCATCCACCTTATAACAAACAAAATTTCTAATATCTTACAAATTTTTTTTTATCTCTCTCTCTCTCTCCGGTGAAATACTCCTTCTCTCCACCATCACATGGCCGACTGGAATTGAATCTCTGACGCAAGACACTGTTTCGCTACTGGATCTCCGACGCACGAATTGGATCTTCGATGCATGACGCTGATTGGAACCAGATCTCTTATTCTTTCCTCTTCCTCTCTCTCTCTCCCCGACAATCTCTCCACCATCATGTTAGCGATTGGAACGAAATCTCCAACGCACAACGCCGTTTTGGGATTGGATCTCTAACGCATGAGCTAGCACGAACTGAATCTCTGGTACACAACGCCAACTAGAACCAGATCTCCAATTCCCCCCCCTCTCTCTGGCGAAATACTCCTTCTCTCCACCATCATGTCAGTGACTGGAACTAAATCTCCCACGCACGACGCCGTTTCGTGATTGGATCTCCAATGCACTATGCTGACTAGAACCTGATCTCCCATTCTCTCCTTTTCCTCTCAACTCCACCGGCCACATCCCCATCTCTAGCTACCTCGACGACTCCCTTAGGTTCTCCATCTCAGGGTTGTTTTGATCATACTCATAGTTGTCGTCCTCCACAGCTTGGGCTTTGCAATCGAAATCCGATTGGTAGGGTTAAAGGTAAAGGCTTCAAGCCTGCAAACTCGGTAAGTAGATTTGGTTAGGAGATCAGTTTATAAAATTCCTAGCTTAGAATGATATCAGTTTTTCATGTTGTATTCAAATTTTGTTTAATTGATGAATCGACGTTAAACTGATCTTAGAAGTTGATGCAAAATGTGCTCCTTCTCTATCACGCGGAAGAAGACTCCCTTCCAAAAGCACAAAGAGGAGGAAGAGGCAAAGAAAAAGGTAATGTGCTGCCATTGATTAATCTCATTCTTAATTTAGTTGTTGTGATTGATTCTATTTACAACTTTACGTACTATTTTTATTTTGTTCCTTTCTTGTTGTAGTTGTGGTTGTTGTAGAGAGCGGGGGATGAAACAGCTCGCCTATATGCGGAGTTTGTAGAGTCTTTTCAAGGGGATAATGTACTGGCTCAAAGACTTTTGTGTGAGGAGGAACAATCATTCCCAATGAAAGGGTTAAGACTGCTTCCGAAGGTTAGTATAGCAAGACGTATTGGATGTTGTTATGTTCGTGAAAGTGCCTCCCCTGTAATTGAACTTTGTGGTTAGTTTATTCTTTATTGTAGAAATGAGTTTTGGTTAGTCATTTCACGGTTGTAGCCAAGGTGTTTGTGTTATTTCCGTAGAGATTTGGGAATAATGTGTTTGGCTGATTGGCATTTTATTTGTTTATTCATTTAGGATTGCAATTGTGTTTAGCTAAAATGTGTTTTAATTCAAGCATTTGACATTGTAAATTTATAGTTGTTTTGATGAAGTAGCTTCCGTATTGGTTGATAATAGCTTTTTTAGTCATTAGAAGTACCTTTGTTCATCTATATGAATAGCTTTTTCTGTCTCTTAGAGCTTAGCTTTTGTTCTGTTTGGTAGTAGCTTTCTAAGATGTTAGGAATATATTTATTAGTGTTTGGGAGTAGATTTTTCAACCGCTGAAAGTAGCTTTTGTTCTGTTTGGTAATAGTTTTCTCAGTTGTTGGGAGTAGCTTTGTTAGTTTGGAAATAGTTTTTTAGTATCTGAGAGTAGCTTTTGTTATACTTGGTAGTAGCTTTCTCAATCGTTGGGAATTGATTTCATTTTGCTCAGTAGTTCCTTTATGAGTCTTTGAGATAGCTTTTATATTTCGACAACATTTTTGACATCAATTTTGTGATCTTGGCCATTCCTTTTTGTTGTCTAAAGCTTTTCTCATTGTTCTTTCTTACAGTTTTGAAAAACTCCAAAAGCTCATATATATGTGATGCGGGAAGTAAAAGTGACAAAAATGAGAGAGCAAATTGAGACAAAAAAAAAGTTTGATAAAGAATGCAATATGAAGTAGCTTTTAGTGTTGGTGATAGTAGCATTTGGTGTTGGTGACAGATTGAAGATAGTTTTCAATTGTTGGATGTGATTATATTTGCAATAACATGGTTTATGTAATCTAATCTAGTTTACATTTGACATAATTAATGTAATATTTTATTTTTGGTGAATAACTATAGTTCTGAAGAACAATGAGTGAACCTAAAATAAAGTTGTAAACTTATAGTTGTTTTGATGTTTCAGAGTAGCTTTTGTATTGGTTGGCAATAACTTTCTCAGTTATTGAGAGCAGTTTTGTCTCTGAGAATAGTTTTCTCAGTCTCTGCGAGTATCTTTTGTTTTGTAAGCTTTTGGTGTTCGTGGGAGTAACTTTTGGTGGTGTGAGAGTAGCTTTTGTTGGTGTCGGTAATTTTTTTTGCTGGTGAGAGTAATCTGATGTTTGTGACAGTAGTTTTTGTTGTTGGTGAAAGTAGATTTGGTGGGACAATAGCTTTTTTTACTTCGCTAGAGGCCATAAGAAATCTCATCGGAGTAGTTTTTGTTGTTGATGAGAGTAACTTTTAGTGTTACTGACAATAGCTTTTGTTACCTTCGCCGGAGACTTCACTGGAGTAGCTTTTGTTGTTGGAGAGAGTGGTTTTTGGGGTTGTGACAGTAGCTTTTGTTACCTCACCGGAGGCCGCCTGAAATCTCATCAGAGTAATTTTTGTTGTTGGTGAGAATAGCTTTTGGTGTTGGTGACTGTAGTTTTTGTTACCTCGCTAGAGAGCCTCATCAGAGGTTGCCACAGGTCTCGCCGGAAAGGAGAGAGAGAGAATCATTTGTAACTTTTTACTTTATTAGTATTTTCATAAATATGTTAGTTTTTGGTATCCAAAATTTAAGACAATTTTTAATCTAGTGACGTTATGAAGAGAGAAAAAATAGTTGGTGACTATTTGGCTATTAAGACATTGAAAAATGTTTCTATATGTGATAAGCCCAATTATAGAATTACAGAATAATAATAATTAAAAAAATAATATGGATCAAAACTATATAATGTATCAATCCCCACAGATCAATTGCCGTCTCCAATAATCAAATATGTTATTAAGGTGGTAATGGGATCCTTTTTGTTTGAATTGCAGTTTTGTCGATGATGGAACTCCAATTTTTTTTTTTTATGGGTCAAGATGGACTACTCAACGGTCCGACATAGTTGTTCAACTGCTCTCTGAATCTGATCGCTTGATTCAGTCCAATAGGTATCTGCCAAACAATTAATTTAATAAAGATAGTGGCCACCTGTTAATAAAGAATGTGGGTGGAATTGGTCTTTTTTGTTTTGGTCTCCCTTGATTTATTTTTATTTTATTTTTTATTTTTTATTTTTTTAGAAAATTGGTGTCTCTTGTTTGAATTGGGGATGCAATTAGAAAGTAGAGAATAATCTGTAAATTAGAGAATAATTTTAGAAATATTGGAGTGTATTTAGATTTTTGCTAGATTCATTATTTCATTTAGCAAGACTCCATATATAATATATAGTCGGTGTATTTACAGGAACGTAATCAGTTTCTACACTCTTGGATTAATCTAATGACCTAAACTAAATCATTCTAAATATCGAACTTAAAAAATCTGAGCCAGTTCTAAAATTCATTTTACCAAGTCATTCTCTCATGAAAAGAAAAAAAAAGGGACTACAATCCGAAGACCTCAAAGTCCAGACAAAGAAAGACCACCTAACAGTAAGATAGATGATTTTATCCGTGTGATTTAAAATCTGAGCCAGTTCTAAAATTCAGTTTACCAAGTCATTCTCTCATAAAAAAAAAAAATAAAAAAAAAAAAGGGACTACCGTCCAAAGACCTCAAAGTCCAGACGAAGAAAGACCACCTAACAGTAAGATGATTTGATCCGAGAGATTTAAAATCTGAACCAGTTCTAAAATTCATTTTACCAAGTCAGTCTCTGATGAAAAAAAAAAGGGATGTCCAAAGACCTCAAAGAAAGACTACCTAACAGTAAGATAGATGATTTGATCAGTGTGATTTACAAAGAACGCATTTTTTTTTTTGGTTCAAAAAGAGAACGTATCTTTGCTTTGGTTGAGAAAGGCAGAAGAGAAAAATCAAGTTGCCAGTTGACCTTGCCTTCCTACCGAGGCCAATTAGCGTTTTCTTGCTCTCAGATCCAGTCCCGAAACCATGGCCACCAGCAGCAGAAGCGGTCCCCCATTTCCTTCATCCTCGGAATTATGGAAGTACGATGTCTTCTTTAGCTTTAGAGGTTCAGACACACGCCGCGGCTTCACAGACCATCTCTACATGGCATTGGAACAAGCTGGGGTCCGCGTCTTTCGTGATGAGCAGCAACTAGAGAGGGGGCAGCCATTAACTAGACTGGACAAAGCAATAGAAGAGTCGAAGATCTCTATCATCGTCTTTTCGAAGGGTTATGCAAGTTCCAGTTGGTGTCTAAATGAGCTGGCGAAGATCATGGAGTGTAGATCAATGTATGGCCAAATCGTCGTTCCAGTATTCTATGATGTTGAACCTTCAGAGGTGAGATACCAGAAGGGTAGTTTTGCAGAAGCATTTGCCAAACATGAAGAGCGCTTCAGGGAAGATTTGGGAAGGGTACAGAGGTGGAAACGTGCTCTATCAGAAGCTGCAGATTTGTCAGGCTGGGATACTAAAAACTACAGGTGATTACTTATTTCCTTGGACATGAATGATCGATTAACCAATTTCTCACTTTCAAATACTGATTACATATGTGGAGTTGCTCGCTTTTAAGTTTTACACTCTGTCACTTGAACAACTAATGTATTACTAGATATAGCAGCTGATCTAATTAAGCTACCTGGGACTACAAAGAATTCAACAAACCTAACTAAACCTCTGTTAATCCATACAGAACCATACAGTATGCAAGTTAATCTAATCTACTAGAATCCGAATATGATATGTGTGAATCAATCAAATCAAATAAACACTGCGGTATATAAGCAACTGAATTCCATAGAACCTTTTTTTTTTTTTTTTTTTTTTGCTGTATAAAAATCATAACTTGACAAAACCTCAAATAATGAAAGGTATGTATCAACAAATCTTTTCAGTAAAACTAAATAAACAACTTTCACTGATTATAGCAAGACTCTCACTGAACTCAAGCATCCCTCATAAGTAAAATGCCTACACTTACATCATGCTTCTAGAAAGCTACTACACTAAGAGGTTTAGTGAAAAGGTTTAATTGAGCTAAGCTACTGCTCCTAGCTATGTTTAGCTCTTAATTTGTGCTTAGCTCTCACTTTGACACTTTAATACTTCAAGTCTATGTGCTCAGAGTTGTTATATTTTTTTTGTTATATTTGCTGAAGTATATTGCTGCTGAGTTGTCATAGTGAATCTTCAAGGGGATAGAAATACTGAGCTAGTGCCATCCACCATTTTTGTCTGCATAAGAAAATTCTTTAACCAGAGTCTTTGACATGTTGCTTCATAAATGGCAACACACTCTGCGATCATGGTAGAGGTTGTACTTTGTATCTTTTTGACACTCTTCCAAGCTATAGCCTCTCCAGGTAGCATACGTACGGCCAAATGTTGATTTACTGGAATCTGGATAGTTTATAGCGAAGTCTGCATCTGAATAACCTTTAATTTCAAGATCTTTCACTCTCCTACACACCAACATGTGATCTTTGGTCTTCTGCAAATAAACCTTGATACTTTCGCAGTCCAATGCTCATGCCTTGGATTTGATTGAGATCTAGCTAACATCACTGCATATGGGAGATCAGGTGTAGTACACACTTGAGCATACATTAAATTTCCTACAGAGTTTAGAATTAGGCTTCTGTTTCATGTCTTCCTTCTCCGATTCATTTCAGCACATTGATTTTTAATCATTTTTGCACCTTTAGACACTTCCCCATGTGAACAATTAGGCATATGAAATCTATTCAACAGTTATAAGAAATTTAACTCCGATGAGAAAGACCTAGCAAACCCTGTCATCCACTTTTCTTTATCTTTATTCCCATAACGTAGGAATCCTAACTTGAGTCTTTCACTATTTGTCAAGGGTGGGTAACCATAAATTTTTGATGATTAGGTGACTAGGGAATATCTCTGTTTCAAGTCTGCAACTTCTGTATATATGTACGATTCTTTATTTTTAAACGCTTAATGAAATTTACATATTAATAATTTGTTCTTGGATTTTCGATTATAAATATAGATTGAATTTTACATTGTCTTAACAATGGCTAAAGTTGCATCTTTAAGTGAACATAAGTGGATTTTCACTTTTTAACAGTGTTATATTAAGTTACTAATTCAATTTAATCATGTAGTGGCATTATTCATCTTACTTTTCCTTTTGAATTTAATTGCCAGGTCTGAATCGGAAATCATTTCCCTAATGAGAGAGCATATTACTCAACAGTTGTTGAACCCAGAAGTGGATGTTGAAGAGTTGCCAGAAGTGGATGATGGACAGTTGGTGAACCCAGAAGTGAATGTGGCGAGATTTCCTGTTGGAATTAAGTCTCGGGTGGAAGATTTAGTTCGTCATCTAGATGTTGGGTCAGACGAGGTACGAATAGTTGGAATTTTTGGGGTGCTGGGAATTGGCAAAACGACGGTTGCCAAAGCTATGTATGACCAATATCATAATAGGTTTGATGGTGCATGTTTCCTTGTCAATGTGAGGGACACTATAAAAGAACCGAATGGTCTGATTAGTTTGCGGGAACAGCTTCATGATATCTTGGAAACAAAGATAAACGTAGGAGTTGTTTCTGCAGGGGTTGATCAGATCAAAAGAGAAAGAAGGGTACTAGTCATAATTGACGATATAGATGAAAAAAAGCAACTAGATCAAGATCAATTGGCTATAAATCGTGACATGTTTGGTTCTGGAAGTAGAATTGTCATAATAACAAGAGAGGAAGGTTTGTTAAAGCAACTTAAAGTGGATACAACATATTCGCCACGACCAATGAACAAAGAGGAAGCAATTGAGCTCTTTAGTTGGCATGCCTTTGGGAAGTGTTCTCCTGATGAAAAATATTCTGAACACTCAAGAGCTGTGGTTGCTTTTTTGGGGGGTTTGCCACTGCTTCTTACAGCTATAGGTCATGATCTTTATGGAAAAGGCATGAAAAAGTGGCAACTGTTGAAGAGATGTATTGCAAACGAGGAAACTAGGATTTTGAAAGAGTTATTTCTGTATTGTTATTCCCTCTTTCCAACAGGTTATGAATTCAGAAAAGATGAGCTGGTTCAATTGTGGATAGCTGAAGGCTTTATAGTAGACAATTATGCAGAGAGGATGGAGGATACTGGTATTTCGTATTTCAATTACTTGGAGAACGAAGGTTATTTTTTTCTCTCAAGATGTGATTTTAGAGTGGATTTTGATTCGATGTCCGCGGTGACTTGCAATTCCAACAACTTGTACAAGATAAATACTGACAAGGTTGATGTTTCAAAAAACAAAACTTCTCAGGATCATTATTCCAGAGGCGGGAATGTGGTTTCTGTTTCAGAAAACATAGACTCTCGGGATGATTCTTTCAAAGCAGTGGATCCGGTTTCTATCTCACAACACACAGTTTCTCAGGCTGAGGATGAATTAAAAGCGGTGGATGAGCCTTCTGTTTCAGAAAACATAATTTCTGCGGTTGATAGTTATTTTGGAGCCCTGGATATGGTTTCTGTTTCGGAAAACACACTTTCCCGGGCTAATGATTTGAGAGCCAGGGAAATGGTTTCTGATTTAGGGTACACAGCTTCTGAGCTTGATTATTTTAGAGCCGTGGATGCAAATATGGATGGAGCCTCTGCAACTACACGGCATTTGTCTTTGACGTTTAAGGACATTGATGAGATGAGTTTTGGGGTTGTTGAAAAACTGAAGGAACTGCGCACACTGCTTTTGCTCTCGGATAGTGGATCTTCCATTACACATGTTCCTCGTAATTTGTTTTGGAGCTTAAAGTTCTTGAGAACATTGAAGTTGAGTGGAACACTCATTTCTGATTTGCCAAGCTCCATTCGGAATGTCAAAGAATTGCGATATCTTGATGTCTCTTACACACCTATTACACGGTTGCCTGAATCAGTAACATATCTTCAAAATTTACAAACCTTAAAACTTAGAGGTTGTGTAGAATTTGATCAGTTACCAAAGGACCTGGAGATGCTAACCAAGCTGCGCCATATTGAACTTGATATCATGCGGCAATTGGATTCCTTGCCTGCAAACTTGGGAAACTTGACTCACCTTCAGACACTGTCAGCATTTCTTGTTGATAAAGATGATGGGTGCCATATTGGACAGTTGAAGAATTTAAATGATCTCAAAGGAGCACTCTGCATTTCAAGGCTTGAAAACGTGATGAAAGTGGAAGAGGCCGAGGAAGCTTCTTTGGTTCAAAAGAAATGTCTCGATACGTTGGAGCTCCGGTGGAGTCATCTGTTGTCTACGAATAAAGAGGAGCAAGAAGAAATCCTCGAATATCTTGAACCCCATTGTGGCCTAAAAGAGTTGCAAATACAATACTATGGTGGGTCAAAACTTCCAACTTGGATTAGCAATCCATCTTTTGCTGTCCTTGAAGCTGTTACCCTCTATAGATGCAAAAATTGTATACTTCTCCCATCCATGGGGCGATTACCGGCACTTAAAGTGCTTTCCATCATGGAGATGAATGAGGTGACAGAAATCAATCATCAATTTTTCAGAAATGGCCTAGATGATCAAGCATTCATTGCATTTCCAAAACTTGAGAGGCTAGAAATTGACATTATGCTCAATTTGAAAGAGTGGAAGGCAGTTCTGGAAGGCGACTTGCCATCTCTACTTAAGCTCACAGTGGACTCTTGCCCAGAACTTGCAGCACTTCCACCACTTTCAAGCCTAAATTCACTCAAGCATTTGGAATTTAGGAGTTGTCCGAAGCTTCTGCCCAGTGATCAACTACCAGATTCCCTTGAATCATTGATGATTGTAGATTGCCCTCGAATCAAAGAATGGTTCCATGAGGGGGATGGTGAAGAATGGAGCAAGAAGCATCGTAGCATATGGCTTGATGAAGAAGAGGCAAGTAAAAACGAAACTCTTGTACATTTTTAATCTTTTTCAGTTTACATGAAAAAAAAAAAATTGAAAGGAAAACATGCTTATGTTATGTTCTCGGTCATTAGCTTCGTGCTTTGATCGATGAAAACAAAAGGAGAAAGTTGTTTGATTTGTTCATTGCTAATTAATAATGTTCCCGGAGTCAGGCAAAATTAGTTGGGTGGAACTCTTACGAGAGAGTGGTTAAATTGTTTAAACATATATACTCTATACTCTGTTTTATTTTGATGTTTTTGGAATAACATCTTTAAATGTCTACCTTCTTTGAAAATTCATACACGTCTCATCTCTCACCTGTGAGCTACACAAAATACGAAGGCCTATTGCATGCATTTAGTTTAGCGAACCTGATAGACTGTCATGTAAATTTCAAGTTTTTTGTTTTTACTTCTTTAGAATCCAAATAAAAATGATGACTACGTCTTGAGTTTTCCTATTTCTACTCCTTACTGAAAAATTAGTGTGCTTAACTTATGTTCATCGATAAGAAACATCAGAATGATTGGATTGGCTTTTTCAATAATCAGAAGTTTAAACTATGGGAGAAAGAACCTGTTTTTCAATAACACAGTGTGGAATGTTGTAAAAAAAAAGTAACAAGGTACGATGTGTTTTCCAAAATATCTAAATACAAAATGCTAACTCTTTCATTGGTCTGAATTTGCGCTGTAGATAAAGTTGTAGCAGAAGGGTGAAAGTGGCATCATGCATGAGTCTCTTGGAAGAGACTGCTCGAAAGTTTGGTAAAGAAGGTAATGTGTTTCTCTTTTCGTTCTTTTTACAACAGGTTATTAGGTTTTCTATTCAATCCTTACTTTCTTATGACATGAGAAATTGTTTTTAGAGGTATTAATCTAAACACACTACTTGCTGCAATTAGAGATATAAATTCAGCTCTACCAATCAATCCAACTTAATTAAGAGGCAAATTAATAACTGTTTACACTTTGCATTTAATGGATCGGAACTGAATAAGTTTGAACAAATGGAGTATTCCCACAATTTCTTGATCGAATTGAATAGACCAGCATGACCAAAATTTTCTGGCAACGGCATTGATTGTCCACTGCCATATGGGGGATATTAGTTGGGTGTCTCATGAAATTTATTTGACTGGATTTTTTTTTTTTTATCTTACTAGCTGTAATGCATCTGATGGTGGAAACTGAGCAATGGTTATGATATACAGCATTTCTCGCTTATCAATTTTTTCCTCCAAGTCTCAAACCATACATTCTTTTGTGATGAAAGTAGCTACCTTTGAAAGAATTTGAGTAAATATCACATGCAAGTTGATCAATTAGCAGCACCAGATTTGGGTTGAAAATTAATTGGTTTGCATTATGAGCCGCTCATTTAATAGTTCATACAAGTGATGCAAGTCCTTTTGAAAGTTGACTAGCTGGACTGATCAAACGATGACATTAACCTTTCAGTTGTATTCTTGGCTTCCCTATGTTTGATTGATAGGTTCATGACAAGAAATCACTCAAGGTCCTCTTGACAACAGATGCATTCCTTGATGATACAGAGACGATTACCTGAGGTTTGTTGCAATCAAAAACAAGACATTTGGTAGAAGAAAATCTGGAGACTTTGATTTTATGTTTTACATTTGTTTGATGTCATCCAGATAGTACCACTATGCATGATTTGCATTAATAGAAGGAGTATAATTGGAAGACATGGGAGACGATATTGTTTATATTGATTGTGTATAATTTTTTTTGGGTGGGTCTATTGCCACCTTATCATTTTCTTAGTTCACTCTACAAACATTTGAATTATTGAAACATATATTACCTGAAGTGTAAAATGACTACTAAGTACATTAATTTTTTAAAATCCAAATTTGTAAGGAAAAATAAATAAATAACCAATGAATTAAATAGAAAGATTATTTAATTTTTCATTGGATAATATTAATCTTCATCTTCTCCATTCAAATTCACATTTATTACTATTTTTTTCTTTTTGTTGCTTATTAATAAGAATTCATTCTTTAATTCACAAAATTATTAGTGTTAACTACATTAAAATTTTTGCAATACATTTTGTGAATACCGAAAGTAAAAATTTAAAACACAAAAGAAAAATTTCAATATCTTCTTCATTGTTCATAGTTGTTAATTAACTAATCTTTTAACATACATTGAAATATATAAACATTGAACCAGAAAAAAATTTAAAAAAATGAAAATAAATTAGATTATGATTTTGTTACGAAATTTTAATATATTATAATTTTTTTATCGGTATAAATTAAATATGAGATTATCATTAAAAAAAATCTCTTTTAATTGGATATGTCATACAAGGATGTTCTTGGAAATAGAAATGGGTTGCATAAGTAAATTTAGTAATTAAAATTAAAAGGACTAAATATTGTTTACTCCCTATACTTATAGGGTTTCGACGTTTCAGTCCCTGACGTTTCAATTTCACCCAATAAGTCATTACCGTCAACTTTCCGTCATCTTGCTGACGTGGCAGCTTGCTATAGTAAAATGACTATTTTATCCTGTTTGGCTCCAGTTTTTCTTGAGCTGGTCAACAGTCTCTTTTCTTGTGTGGGCGTGCCAGCACCGTTCGGGTGCGGTCGTCGGGGGTGTCCCTTGACCTGACTTCTTCTGAGCGATTGTGGACGAGGAGAGCACCAACCTCGTCGTGGGGTTCTTTGTGCCTCGTGGCGAGGACTTTTGCTGAGCCTTTTCAAAATCACAATCGATACTCGATGTTGTAGATCGAGCAGAGCGAAAACCACTGGGAAGTGAGGAGAACTTGCTAAAGCGTGACTCTAGCTTGGCTGGTTTGCGAGGGCGTTACCCTTGCTTGGCTGGTTCCGTAACCGTTGTGGTCGTAGTACTACAGTCGGCTCCCAAGGAGACTAGGACCAAAGCACTTTGACAGAGGATTTGGTGGTACTGAAAGTTGGCTCCTAAGGAGACTAGAACTTAGAGTGTGATCACCGATAAGAGAAAGAGAAGGAGAGGAATTGCTCTTAGAGAGGTTGCTCTAGAGAGAACTTAGATCATCTTATAGATGTTTTGATGAGTGAATTGGTGAGATGATACTTGTTGTAGCCTCTATATATAGGCTTCCAAGCAACACTATTTGGCCTTTAAACAAATCATAGTGGGTTAGGCAAAATTCACTAACACTTAGTGGATTTGGTTAGGCCAAATTCACTAACACTTAGTGGATTTTGTTAGGCCAAATTCACTAACACTTATTTATTCCTTTAATTTTTATCTCCAATAAGAATTCATATTTAAATTTCGACTTCTTCATATGAAATGATCCACCATGGATGTAGATTATTGTGGTAAAATTTCAGAATTTATTTCCATGCGGTTGGGCCGAAAATGCTACTGGACTCCTTACAGGTCCAGTTTTCCAGTTTTGCTTCTGCAGAAAATTGGACTGATTGTTTGAAGGTTTTCCACTTCGAACAAGCTCTAGCACTCTTCATAAGAAATGATCCTTGGGATGTCTAGAATGAATCTGGAAAGTTTCAACTCATTTGAAGTTCGGATGGTTAGTCTGCCGCCCCTCCTTCCTTGTTTAGCTCGGTTTCTCCTAACCGAAGTAGGAAAATGTGCTAAAGTTGACTTTTCATTTCCACGCTTCCATAGTAGGCTTTATTTAGCCTCTAAATATATATTTCGAACTTGTCGACAATATATAGTTTGAGCCACTGATATTGGCTCGATTTCTCCAAGACGTGCCTTGTCAGGCCAAAATGCTCATTTTGGGTCCAAACATTGCCCCCCAGACCTCGAAGTCAAAGGTCTTTGTCTTGATTGAAGAGGTCTTGAATCAGTACCACTCGTATAATATCGTTGCTCTGAAGCCACTTGTATTGGCTTGACTGAAATTACTTGATTGATTCCATCTAGGCCTCTAAATAGGCCATAAAGCTTGGATGCCACAATCTGAATTGCCTTTGTCATAAACTGATGCTTTCTTTGCCAACTTTATTGTCCCAGTATCTGATGTCTGGTATGCAGTGAATTGGCGAAACTTGTCCCAGTATCTGATGTCTGGTGGTAGCTTCGCCATGTGTATAGCAGCAAGTATTTGCCTTGATCGCTGGCTCTCTGTTGATTTTCTCAAATGTAGGTGTTTGGAGCCTTTTTGCTGGCTAGATCAAATTTGATCAAGGCCTATAGTACTTGGCAAAATAAGATGTTGAATAGCAAACTGTTTGCTGCCATTTAATCCTTCGCGAATCTTATGCTGAAGATGATGATTGAATCATGGCTATCGTCATCATGACATGTGACGAAATGAAACCACCATATTTTCTACAACTTTAGCATCTAAAACCGCATTGGTTTTAATCATGTTTTATTAAAAAAAAAAAATATCAGGCCACTATGCTGGCCCTGCGGTAGTAGGAAAAGGTGGAATATCTTCACTGTCGCCTTAGATGCGATTCTCGAGATAGAATAGTGATTCATTAATTATCAACTAGGACCACTTACTGGCCCAGCTAATAAATTAATCTCCAAAAACACTTGAGCTATAAATCAAGGTGTAATGGAGAAGTGTTCCTTGTGACCCAGAAATGACATCCAAGAAACCATTCGTTATCGATCAGGCAGATGAAATCACTGAGAAAGCCACATTCACATGGCGGACTAACATGAGTGTTTGATGTAGAAGTCAGACCAGAGAGGAGAGAAGTCGACTGATAAGCTTTGGTGGAGGTGATAGTCAAGCGGGTTTGGGTCCCACACCTCGCGATCGTTTGCCAGATGATGCTATGGCCTATTATGGGCTTCCTATCCGCCGTCCCATAGTGGCTCTTCGGCAGGTGCCTGGTGATTTTAGCAGTTGGGGACCAAGGAGGAAAGTGGGCTTCTGGCCTACCATCACTCTCGAGGAAAAGGTTTGGTATCAGGAGGTCCGAGTGAGAGATTTGGCCCGATGGGATGCGGTGGGTATTACCCAAACCATCGATCTATGCTTCTGTCTTCCCCATAATACTAGCCCTACACCGCTTGCCGCTGCTCTTTGCTTCTGGAACACTTCCAACAATACATTCGATTTCTGGTTTGGGCAGATGAGCATAACTCTGCTGGATGTTCTTACCATCACGGGGTTGCCCATTGATTTTGACCCCTATGTGCATGGTCAGTTTGATGGTATTCAATTTCCTTTGAGAATGGATATGGCTGGTCGGGGGCATCACAGTAAATCCTACCCTGTCTGGCGTGATTATTACCGCACCCAGTGTGACCATACAGGAGGTATCGCATTCCTGGAATTATGGCTTTGCAAATTTATCTTTTGCACTTCTTCCAACAAACCTACTGGGCGCTGGAATTCTCTGGCCACTGCTCTCTACAATGGTATTTGCATTGGCCTTGGGCAACCTGTATTGGGTTCGTTATATCGCTCCCTTTATAGAGCTGTAATGCGCCCCTTTGATACCGACATTAGTGGTCCATTCTGGATCCTTGCCTTTTGGTTGCAGATTTATTTCCCTCGCTTCTGTCGCGGTGATATTCCAAAGGAACCTCCAGTCGATTCCCTTTTGGGGAACTGGCTTTGTGGCAACATAAGGCATCGAGCTCTACCCTACTCCGAGTGTTTTATTTACTTGTACTTGTTGGGAGAGATGTCGGACCCAAAAATAGTCCTTTCTAGGCGATTCCCTCCTCCCCTTGATGATGGCTTTCTGCCCAGTGGACGCGATCATAGCGAAAGAGCCCTCTTGGCCTTTCGTCGAGCCATCTCCTGCTCGGATATTCGTCTTACCACCGACCGCGTAAGTTATGAGCTCTATGCCCCTAACCACTTTGCTCGCCAATTTGGGTTGGCCCAGTTGGTACCCTGGCCTCTGGTTGATTCTGCCAATTACTACACCTCTTGGCGGAGATTAGCCCCACCTGGGTCTACCTCCTTTCAGAGTCAGTTTACTTTGATAGTGATTCCTCCTTGGGTCAGAGCGCTGTATCCCCTCAACGATGTCGACAATGATTATGTTGATTGGTGGAAAGAAGTGTCTGTGAACTGTTGGGACCTGCCACATGACGAACTCTTCGTCCAGATCTTTCGTGGAATGAGTAGTCCTGGTCCGGAGGACCGCAAGATTTTTGAGCGCTTCTCCAACCCTACAGCACAACCTCGGTGACTTACTCTACCTTCTCGCTCATCGTATGCAGGGATACAAATCCATGAGCCTAGGGCAACAGTAAGTTTTTGTCTTTCTTCACCATTCCTTTTCCTTGTCTTGATTTTCCCGCTCTTATTCCTGAGTGTGTTTTGCAGCAAACTACCCGGAGCAAGACAGCCTCTGTTCAGGCCGGGAAACAAAAGGCAATAGCAGAGGGGACTCCTGAGGGAGAATCTTCTCATGATGAAGATTCTGCTGAGGTAATTTGGTTAAGAACGATCCCAAACTTGCATTTTTGGTGCTTTCCCCCTTTTTGAGTTGTGATTCTTTTGTCGTGCAGGCCACTGCTATCTTTGCTTGCAAACGCGATCGAGCTCAATCCGTCGAAGAGAGTTTTGAAGATGACAAAACTCTGGGAATGCGATTGGTAAACTCCGGCCCCGTCTTATTCTATTTAAAATTTAGAATCTGTGCAGGATCTTCATTATGTATCTTTTGACAGGTTCGTCAGAGGACCACTGATCCCTCTCGCCTGAGCGAGGCTAGATCCTCAGCCGCTGCAGAAGAGCCAACTCTCTCGCTAGTTCAAGCATCAACTAACCCCGTGGCGCCTCTTCCGTCTTCCACATCTAAAGAGCATCTGCAATGTCCTACCATTTTAATAACGATCTCCGATGATGAGTCCTCGGAGCATGAAAGCGTGGAAAGTCACTCTGAGGCTTCTGCCGCTTACGAGGAACTGATGACGACAGAGATTCTCACGGCACTAGAGGTCCAAGAGGTGAATGAGGTGAGGCCTCTTCCTCTTGGAGACCACATATCAGATATTGACCCGACAACTCGAGAGGTAAGCCACTGTTGGCCAATGTTTTCCATTTCCCTTTCTGATCCAACCCCGCTCTCTGACATTTCTGAATCTGACCAGGATTCTATTTGTACCGAGGAGGTGGCTGCAAAAGTTGAGGGTTCTATCGGCGGGACAGTCGCCCCAGAGATGGAAAATGATACTGACGGAGGTGGTGCCCCCCAAGTCTTGCGAATAAATGAGACAACCGTCGGAGCTGAGGGCTCTATGCTTGAATCTGCTCCACTTGCCTATAGTGAGCCGCGAGTTGAGTTTCCAGATTCTCTTGCGGCTGAAGGGACAGACCAACCTGTTGAAGAAGAAGAAATTGAGGAAGCTGTCCACCCATTTGCAGTGGTGGTTCGTGATCCTGTGGTGTCTCCGCCGCCTCCTCCTCCTACCAGATTCGAGAGATTGATGAGGGTGTTGGATGTAACTCCTCCTTCTACTATGGATGAGGCTAAGTTGGTGCTTCGTGAACATCTAGGTCCTTGGGTATTGGAGTCTGACATCCTCCCGCGAGTCTTAGAAGCTCTAAGGTATCTTCGCCAGGAGAAAGCTTTGACTTCATGGCAATTTAGTGCTATCGACTCTCTGCTGAATGAACTTGATATGGCCCGCCGACGTCAATCGGCCACGAACACCCAGGCTCACGACGCTCAAGAGGCTTTGAATAGTGTCTCTCAAGAAATGGACCTCTCCCGCGATATTTTAAATGAGCGAGCCATCCGCCTACGGGAACTACAAATCCAAAGGTCCGACTTCAAACTTCAAATCGAGAACCTCCAAGCCCATTTAGCCTTTGTTGAGAATGCGATTGTTGCAGAAGAAGCTCAACTCGATGAACCTTCGGCTGCTTCTGAAGAAATGGGCCGTAACCTGGCCCGTATCAGAGAACGGGCCACTCAGGCCGAAGCTGGTGCCATTGCGGCGAAACGCCACGTGGAAGAACTTTGTTTGAAATTGAGCTTTGCGAGTCAATCTCTGTAGGCCCCCTCGAAAACCGTGCGGTTTCCCACATGCTATTAATCTATTCTTTTCCGAGATTTAAGGCATTAATCACTCGTTGAAAAACAACGATCGTAAAGAAAATAATCTCGTGAAAAGAACAGTTACCTCCTCGAAAACCGTTCGGTCTCCTCACATGCTGCTAGTCCCTTTTTTTCTCGAGATTTGGAATCACTAATCTCGATTTACTGTCATCAGTTTTGAAATTGAGCTTCATCCAAGGGTGGGGATTTGCCTGAAGTCCCTATAAATAGTTGTATTTTGGGAAGGGAATACTCACAACAACTTTTCTGAAATATTCAAGAAATGTCCTTTCAGTTCATGCTTCTTTTTCTCCTTCTTCACAAATCTTCCCCTCATGAAATGACCTTTAGCCTCTAAATTTTTAGGCTTTATGGCGTAATCTTAAGCCTGGGTTAGGCCTTATGGCGTAATCTTAGGCAACCCCTTATTTCGCCCTTCTGGAATTTGGCAATAACAATGCCAGGCTTCAGATTGGTTTAGAAACGCAAGGGGGCTCCGAGTGTGGGATCCACGATCATGCGAGATCATTTTTGTTAGGATCCCACACGCGGAGCGAAACGGAGAAAGGGAGGAAGGCCACTTTGTGGTTCATCTTTCCTCCTCTGTTTCCTTCCTTCTGGACCCGGCCCATGTTGTGCCCTCCAGATGGAAAAGGCTTTGGTTCTCACCTCCTTCTCCCCCTTTCTCTTCTTGAAAGAATCTTAGAGGGATGAGAAGGGATGGGCTCTTTGAAGGAATGGGTTCAAGCTACAGAATGGCTGTTCCTATACTTCACGTCCAACTAATGGTGGTTACCATGGCTAGAGGGGGTGCAGAGACTCAAGCTGATATTCGGTTCATTCACTCTCTGCGCTTCCCGGAGATAATGGCGCGGCTCAACCGACGTTGGATTCCATAGCTGCTTCCAATTGAGGGGGCTTGGATGCTCCATTTTCTCTCACTGGAGTCTCCCTTTCTCATGGATAATGGTGTTGGCCAAGCCTATGTTGTATTCCTCTACCGCTTCCATGTAAATGGGGCGTGGAGGCTCCGTTACTTCTCTTTTTCCTTCCCTGAAGTTTGCCTCTCCTTGGTATAATGGCGTTGTTTAACTCGACATTGGATTCCATAGCTGCTTCCACTTGAGGAAAGATTCAAAAGATATCCGAGGATTCCTGTTTTTGTATTTTAGCCACCTTTGGCTTTGTAATGAATGTACTGCTTTTGGCCGCAAAACCACTTTATGAATACAATAATATTTTTTATCCTGATATTCCAATATCCGTGAGAAGCCAAGAATTGTGTCTCGCAAGGCCTCAAATATAGGCCCCCATAGTTGTATATTGAAAACAATATGAACTTTTAAAATATGTTCTGGGTTAAAACGAGCCTCGCGATGAGGGTTTTGAGAAAATATTTATCTTTTGGATCCACTTGCTGGCCCCAACTCAAGTTGCATTAATTAGCTATTGAAAATTCCACCGTGAAAAAATAATCTCGTGAAAAGAACAGTTACCTCCTCGAAAACCGTTCGGTTCCCTCACATGCTGCTAATCCATTCTTTTTGAGATTTATGGCAACTTTAATCATGCTTTACTGACACTTAGTTTGACTCTTCTCTTTGACCGTCCATCCAAGGGCGGATATTTGCATACCTATATCTTCCTCCACATTATAAACCCAAATTTCCAATCCCAAAATCGTTTCATCAACTCGAATATTTCTAACAGCAATCTTTCTTAATTACTCATCATCACCACTCTTCAATTTTTGCATTCTCTCAATCCATCACCAATGGAACCACAAAACCGGCATCCAACTAAGGATGGAGGAAGTAACAAAGCAGCCGGGAGTAGTGCTAACATGCTTCGCAGGAGGAGCAGTACTAGGTGGATTCCTACTACAGATCAAATAAGAATCCTCAAGGAGCTTTTCTACAACAAGGGCGAAAGATCCCCAAATATAGAGTAGATTAAGAGGATCTATCTCCAGCTGAAATGGTACGGCAAGATCGAGGTCAAGAACGTCTATCATTGGTTCGTGAACCAAAGGGCTCGGGAGAAGCAGAAGAAGAGGTCCACTTCGGATGTTCATGTGCCCATGCAAAGATCAGGGCTTGTTGGTGCTGATAATGTTACCAATTGGAAACATGAGGATCAGTATATTAACTTTGGATCTTCTGCACCTGCTTCTGCTTCTTCCGCTGGTGTGATGACTGCTTTTAACAGGCAGATGGGGAACTATGGCTGTTATGGATCTATGAACATGGAGAATAGTGCTAGGGATTGTTCAATCTCAGCTGGAGCGGGAACTAGTTCTACTTTCTTTGACATGAATGTAGAACAAACTTTCATGGAACAAAGAGGAAAAGATCACCAGGAGATTGAAACCCTTTCACTGTTTCCCGTGCATGGTGAGGACATCTTTAGCAAAATGAAAACTACTTCCGATGGAAGTGGCGGTCACGGTGGTGGCTCTTACACTTCCCTTGAGCTCAGCCTTTCCTGCAAGGCAAAGCTGGAAAAACCTTTCGGAGCCGCTGACTCGGCTCAGTAGCTTCGTGAGTGTAGGAACACTTAGAATTGTCCCCTAAGAGTTGTATCTATAATTTTTTTTTTTTTTTAATAAAATAGCATGAATGTTTATATACAAAGTTGCCCAGTGGGCGGGTTTATGCTTAGTATGGTATAGTGTTGCCCCCCTAGTGTTGCTAGACATAGCGAAGAAATGATTATGGGCCTTAAAAACAGGCCTTCATAAATGGGCTTTGCGAGTGTAGGAACACTAGAATTGTCCCCCATGTCTTATGCGAATAAATTGTCTACGACTCCTCCGAGTCCCAAACATTGGGAAAGCATTTCTTCAAGTATCTCCCATTGATAGGGTTATGATGGACATCTCCATCTAGGTCCTTGAGATGAAAAACTCATTTCTCTAAGATTTTATAGATGATGTACGGGCCTTCCCATCTTGGAGTCCATTTGCCGCGACCATCTAATTTTTCGCCAAGGGGGAGAACTGCTTTCCAAACCAACTCTCCTTCGCTGTAACTCCTTCCCCGCGTCCGCTTGTCATAGGCACGAGTGACTCGTTGCTTTTCCATGACCAAATTATCTAAAGCCTCCAAGCGCTTTTCGCTAAGGTCTTCATGTTCCTGCCAAATAGCCTGAACGTAGTCTTCTCCAATGAGATGATGTTGCTCTTGAACTCGTAATGACTGGACGTTGACTTCCAATGGCAGGACTGCATCATGGCCAAACATCAAAGCATAAGGTGTTGTCGCGGTGGGATTCCTCTTAGAGGTGCAGTAGGCCCAAAAAGTTTCATAAAGTGTCTCATGCCACTGTCGTGGATTAGCTTCCAACATTTTCTTCAGCAAATTGATAATGATCTTATTGCTGGCCTCCGCTTGTCCGTTAGACTGAGCATAATACGGACTGGAATGGATGAACTGTATTCCCCATTCTCTTGCCAGTTTATCAACTTCACCACCCATGAAAGCTGCCCCCCGGTCCGAAACAAAAACTTCTGGGATCCCAAATCTGCAGATGATGTTTCTGAATAGGAATTATCGCAACGTGCCACCAGATGCTTCCTTCAAAGGTTCTGCTTCAACCCACTTTGTAAAGAAATCAGTCGCAACGATGATGAACTTATGTTGAAGTGATGAATGTGGGTGAATCATCCCAATTAAATCCAGCGCCCATCCTCTTGCAGGCCAAGGCTGTATAATGGGCTGCATTGGAATATTAGAAACATGCTGGACCGGCCCATGAGCTTGGCAGTCCAAACAACCTTTAGCGAACGCGATACAATCCTTCAAGATACTGGGCCAAAAATATCCATGTCGTCCGAGCAACCATCGCATCTTTGGACCTGTTTGGTGAGCTCCACAAATGCCAGAATGAACTTGGCGCATGAGTTGTTTGGCTTCGTGGCCATAAACACATCTGAAATCCATGCCATCTTTTCCTCGTCTGCGAAGTTCATCACCTCTGAGGAAGTAGTTGAGGGCAAGATAGCGAATCCTTCTATCTGTGGTCTGATCAGGATGCTTGAGATAATTGATCAAAGGGATGCGCCAATCCACGTCAATGGATTCCAGGGTTGCGACTGACGTATCGTCTGGAGGATCTCTTCTCGCCATCCAAGAAGGAAGGGTGCGACGCTCGACTTTAAGGATTCTCTCCCGCACGCCATATCTCAATGTTACCCTTGTTGCCAGCTGGGCCAACTCGTTCGCGGCAAAATTTCTCTCGCGAGGAATGTGCTCAAGATGTACGTTATCAAATTGGTCCAACAGTTCTAATGTCCTGTTCCAATAAGGGACCAATGTGAAGCTATTGCATCTGAACTCATTGCACAACTGATTGATAACCAAGAGAGAATCGCCAAGTATTTGTACATCTCTAATTCCCATTTCCAGCAGTACTTCTAGGCCTATGATTAAGGACTCATATTCTGCTTGGTTGTTGGTACATTGAAACTCCAACTGGAATGAGTACGAAAAGTGATCTCCAGTGCAATTCCTGCTCCTGCTAGCGTATCCGTTCTTGACCCGTCAAAATATAAAACCCAGGGCTGGAGTGAGACTATGGCTTGATACAGTGTGGCGTACTCTGGGCGATCTAAATTTGTGACAGCGACCTCTAAGTCTCTAACCGCAGGGAAATCTAGCATAGGGTGATGTGCCAGAAAGTCCGCAATGGCTTGCCCCTTTACTGCTTTCTGTGGGACATACTGTAATGAGAATTCTGATAAGGCGAGCACCCACTTGCCAATACGGCCTCTCAAGATAGGTCGCGATAACATTTACTTGACTAGATCGGTTTGAGCAATGATGCAAGTAGTAAAGGACAACATGTAATGCCGCAACTTGCATGCTGAGAAGTATAATGTAAGACACAGCTTTTCCATTGGAGTGTACCTTGTTTCGCAATCTGTGAGTGTCCTACTGAGGTAAAAGATGGCATGTTCGACACCCTCTTCATCATCCTGAGCGAGGAGGCTGCCAATGGAAGCCTCAACTGCTGAAACATACAACTTTAATGGAAATCCAGCTCTGGGAGGAACAAACACTGGCGGGCTCGCCAGATAGGCCTTGATTTTGTCAAAAGCCTCTTGATGTTTAGGTTCCCACACAAACTCATTCTGTCCTTGCAACTTCAGCAGTGGGGAAAAGGGCTGGATTTTACCCGCAGAGTTAGAAATGAAACGTCGCAAAAAGTTGATCTTACCCAGTAGTCGCTGTAATTCTTTCTTCGTTCGCGGGGGAGATGCGTTGATGACCGCGTTTGCCTTATCCTCAGGAACCTCAATACCCCTTTGATGGACAATGAATCCCAGGAAATCGCCTGCCTGAACTCCAAAAACGCACTTGGCGGGATTCATTTTGAGCTTGTGTAGTCGCATGCGCTCGAAAACTTTTCTGAGATCCGTGAAGTGATCTCCACTCTTCTTAGACTTCACGACGACGTCATCAATGTAAACCTCTAAGATCTTCCCAAGTACGTCGTGGAAGATCAGGTTCATGGCTCTCTGATATGTTGCTCCGGCATTCTTCAGTCCAAAAGGCATGACCACATATTCAAAAACTCCCGTGAACCCAGGGCAGCGGAATGCGGTCTTGTGTCTATCTTCCTCCGCAACCGGTATCTGGTGATATCCCGCTGTGCCATCCATGAAAGACAACAGTTCGTGCCCTGCAACTGCATCTACCAACATGTCCGCCACCGGCATGGGGTAGACGTCTTTAGGTGTAGCTAAATTAAGGTCTCTGTAATCCACGCAGACCCTCATCTTGCCATTCTTCTTGCGAACAGGCACTATATTGGACAGCCACTGATTGTACTTGGCTACCCTGATAATGCCCGACTTGTGCATCTTTTCAACTTCCTCTTTGACCAGTACTTGGGTCTCTGAGTTCATTCTTCGCGGCTCTTGCTTCAAAGGCCTCTTATCAGGTAGCGTTGGTAGTTGGTGGCATACCAAGTCTGGTGATAGGCCTGGCATGTCCTCGTATTTTTCCGCGAAGCAGTCCTTGAATTCTAGCAATAAGTCAATGAGCCTCTGTTTCTCACTAGGCTCTAAGTAAGTGCTGATAGCCACTTCTATAGGCTCATCAATTGTTCCCAGATTGATCTTTTCAGTAGGGTCTCTAACCTTCGGAGGTGTGTCATCCAATGCCGCTGGAGCAAGCTGAATCTCTTCTTCCTCCTCTTCTTGGTCCATGAACTCTTCATAAACAATTTCTAAGGTCGCAACTCAATCATAGGCCTCTTTTTCCACCAAGTATGAGGATAGCCTCTCGTACAAGGAATGGAAGGCCTCTATCCCTTCCTCTGGAAGGTCGTAATCCATTAATTACCCATTGTGCGGGGCACAGCATGGCCGGGCCTCGCTAGGTCTTCTTTTGCAAGCGTGAGTCCCCACTGTGCCAACTCAGAAGCCGTCACCCCTGTGGGGCGGCCCTTATTGTCGATGCTACCGACTTGCAATGGAGTAATTGGCTCCAAGTAGTACTTGGCATCTACGTAATTCGCGGAAACAGAAAAAGGGCGGGGGTCTGCTTTAATTATCTCAGCCTTATTTGTCACCCTATTCCACATAATCAGCTCTTGGTGGAGTGTTGATGGAACACAATAGCTTCGGTGAATCCAATCTCTTCCCAGGATGGCACTGTAGGCCGCGTAACAATCCGTAACAAAGAACGCATAAATGCTTTCTGAGGGACCCACCTTGATTTTTAGGAACAGTAAACCTAACGTCTTAGTTACTGTGCCCGCGAAGTTCTTCAATGTGAGAGAGGTAGACTGGATCTTCTCCTTCTTGATTCCCAAAAGCTGCATGGTCCTTGTAGTAATGACATTCACAGCCGCGCCGGTATCAACCATTATCTTGCTGACCTTAGTCCCATTAATTTCTGCTGTGATATACAAAGGTCGCATGTGTTGCACCATGGCGGGTGTGGGTCTTGTGAAGCTCATGAAGAAACTCTTGCTGTTAGCATCTTCAGTCTCAAGGGACACTGCTTCTTTCACTGGCGTTGTTGCGGCTGAAGTGATCTGCAACTGCTGTTCTCCAATTGCGTCAGCTTCTATGCATTCCTGCGCAGCGACTGGTAAGGCATACTTAGCAGGGAGCACATAAACCATATTGCAAGAGATATCCACCATTTCTGTTTCGTCCATGTCATCATCAAGATTGAGCTTGGGTTCATCTGCTGGGATATCGGCGTTAAACTGTTTAACCATGAAAGTAGCCAAGGATTTCTCTGCGGGGACCACCGCTTTGGCTTGTTCGTGCTCTTGTACTATAGGAATCTGGTTCAGTGACTCTGAAATTTGTTTCGTCCCTGGCACTTCCTCTGGGAAAGTGACCACCAAGTTTTGAACTTTCTGCACAATCGCGGACCGATTGTCTTTGCCCCCCAGCTTGTCGACGATGGAAGGCTCGCTATTGCTTCCTTCGCGAGATATTCTCCGCCAAACATTGTCTTTACGAGCTGGCGGCGGTTCTTGCCTCGCTGGAACTAGGGATTTCTCCTGAGCGCTGATCTTGGGGGCACATGGCTTTTGCCCTTGGCGTAATACTTTGGGCTGCGGTTTCTGAACTTGCGGGGAAACCAATCTCTCCGAGGCCAGTACCTCCAATTGTCTTTGATACTCTTCTGGAGGTTTCAGTAATTGCGATGGTTTGATTAGTCCTTGATCTAGTGCTTCCAAAGTTCGCTTTGCTTCTCCAAACCTTCGTTGGAGTTTTCTCTTTTTTGAAGAGCTCATCTCCACCGCCTTGCCATTCTTTTGGGTATACCATCTCCCTTCTTTGATGGAGGATGTTGACACTGGCGGAATGTATGGTCTGGTAAAAACCCCTTGCCACTTATCTGCTTGCCCTTCTTCCCTCGCAGTCTTCAACTTTTTGAATAAGTTTGAGTCCCTTGGAGAAGGAGTTTCTAAACCACTTTGTACTCTTGGGCTGCATGGTTGGAAGTTTCTAGAGGATGATACTAACCGTATTGGCGGCAGAGATCCAAACTGGACAGTCTGGGATGTTTCCTCATGCAGGGCTTGAGTGTCACATTCTTCTTTGCACCGCGAGCATAGAACAATGGGTAAACGAGTCTTGGATTCTCGCTTCACGGCTTTGTCTCTAGCCCTTATCAAATCCTTAACCGCATAGTCTGGACTTTGATTCTGCTGATCTTTTTCACCCCATGCCACGTCCACCATGTTGATGCAGGTATCTGGGAAGGGATCTAGGTCCACCAACGCTGCTGCTGTTGTTGGTGCCTCTACTTGCAAACTACCATTATTTAACCAGATTTGGATCTGATCCTTTAGCTTAACACAATCAGCTGTATTATGATTCCACATATTATGGAGTTTGCAGTATTTCTTCCCCCTTAGCTGCTCTGGTTTGGGAAATGGGCCGAAGTCTGTTTTCACCATCTTCGCGGCGATCATTTCATACAAGATTTCATGTGCTTTGTTCGCGTCGTAAGTATAACTTGCGAACTCTGGTTTGGTGAATCCACCGACTTGAGCTTCACCGGTTCTTTGCACAGCTTCAGTTGCTTTAGTGTTGAAGCCTTTTTTCCGGTGAGTTCCAGCGCAGCAATCTCGTCTTCTTCAGACTCGTCAGCCTCTGCTGTACTAGATTCCTCACTCTTGTAGTAAGGATCAAAGGGACTGGATTGATGGCTGAGCGCAGCCACTATTCGGCGTTTCCCTGGGATGTATGTCCCTTTTGAGGCGTTTTTCATAGCGTCCATTTCCCTGAGCAAGTGCTCGAAATTTCCTACTTCTGTGATCAGTTCCCCCATGGAATTGAACATGCTTCCATGCTGTTTTTTGCGTTGGCGGGGCTCTAAGCCTTTGATTGCCAACTTCACCAGTTCTTTCTCCGGCAGAATCACGTTCAACTTTCCTTTCTGGAACTGAAAGCGCTGAAGGTACATGACAGCAGATTCAGTTGGCTGCTGAGCCATCTGAGTGAGTGAAGCCAGATCTACTTCCGGCTCGATAGTCCCGAAGGTTTCCTTGAACAGCTTCTCCATCGCGGGCCAACTCATAACTGATCCCGGTTGTAGCTTAGTGAACCAGGTGAAGGCAGACCCCGATAGAGAAGTAGCGAAGATATTACACTTCAGATTATCATCGTTCTGGTACTGGCCACACTGTACTCGAAACCTAACCAAATGGGCTGCGGCATTTTCGACTTCCTCTCCCGAGAAAGTAGAGAACGTAATGTTCTTATATCCCCTAGGATAAGGTGTCTGTGTAATATGCGGTGGGAAGGGCCCCTGGTAGGCCTCCTCCAAGTTAGGCCTCTGGTTCGCGGCCCTGATCATTGCTTCTACCTCTTCTCTCTTTACATATCTTAGATCAAGAGGAGGTGGGTGAACCACTGTATCTTCAACTGACCAGATCAACGGTGGTGCCTGTGAAGCTTGATTAACCAAAGACATGCCGCCTCCGTGGGTCATTTTATGTCGGGTTGACGTCTGTGACGCAAAACCCACTGCTGGCTGACCCTTTGTGGTTACGGTGACCTTCGCTGGACTTTCAACCCGGTCGATACCATAATGGCTTGCTGGAGGTGGATCGTGGTGCACGTATTCAACTCCGTCACTGTCATATTGGGGAAACGGGCTATGATCAACAAAGGCCCCATCATTGATTTTCAAAGTCCTGGTCTCTTGCGTGACTGATGACGCGGCGTTGTTCTTCCCACTCGTTGCCAGAGTAGTTTCTTTACCTCTGACTGATGCGGCAGTAGCGCATGTGGATGTACTGCCACCGCGAGCATTTGGTGGTATGTACTTAGCAGATATGGGGGACTGACCTAGAGAGCCTAAAATGGCACTAGGATCTCCCAGTGTTTTATGTAGAACCTCTCTGGCCTGATCGAGGTCAGCCTTCTGCATGGCCACCTGGGTTACGACGTTGGATCCTTCTTTGCGAATCGTCGAGACTTCCAAAGCAATGTGTTTGCTTGCGACCAACAGCTCTTCATGGTTCTTCTGCATTTTTTGGTTCATGCCATCCAATTGCCCTTGTGTTTGTTGTGCCCCTAGCTCAAGCCTCATTATCAAGATCGTGAACTCATCAAGCCGTCGACGGTCCTCCACAAAGGCTTTTTCCATCTTCTCATGGTATGCGGCAGAATTCTGTTGAAGGATATTAAGCCGCTCTTCTATGGTCGCATTTTCTGGAACGAGAATAGGCACAAAGTCAATAGTTGTAACTGCGCTCGCAGCTTCCTGGGTGATGCTAGATGTATCGCCAGCCTGATTAGGCTGGGCGGCAGGAACTTGCTCGCCTTTAGTAGTAGGATGTCTATTTCCTCCTCGTTCAGTTGACATCTCTGTCGATGGAGGGTGGGAAAAAAATCTTTGGATTACCTGTTCTTCGGAAAGACCACGACAGTCTGCACGCGAGTGCGGTCTGTAACTGGAGGTCTTATGTTTTGGGCAGTTAACGTAAACCTATTGATAAGGGTTTATGCTTGACTTCCCAATGGCTTCTGGAAGTCTGAAATAAGTAGCTGAATTCAATAAGACACTGTGAATCAAGGTTTAGACCTGCGGCCCAAGTATAGTCGCCTAGACACAAACTTTCTTTCAAATCCTTTGGGCAACCTTACTAAAATGGCCAGGTGGGAGAGGGCGAACAAAAGAGGCAGAATCCATTTTGGCATGAACTACTCCCACATAGTGGTTTAGGCCCATTTGCACGCACTTCTGGATTCAATAGCCTGTTATGCACGTTGCCCCCTTTCTAGACACCATTTCACATAGGCTATACTTACTAAGATGAGAAAGATCATAAGTGTGAAGACAGTTCAACAAGTGTTAATAAAAACCGCCCTTAACCTTAATGGACCTGAACTAGGCACCAATAAGGAGTTTAGGTCAATATTAACAAAAGAGACTTCACCTATTCCGTTATGATTCACAACCCCTTACCAACCTCATCTTCTTAATAGTGGTGTGGTTTACAGCTCGCAGTAGGTCCCACTGGGCGTGCCAAAATGTTTGGCTCCAGTTTTTCTTGAGCTTGTCAACAGTCTCTTTTCTTGTGTGGGCGTGCCAGCACCGTTCAGGTGCGGTCGTCGGGGGTGTCCCTTGACCTGACTTCTTCTGAGCGATTGTGGACGAGGAGAGCACCAACCTCGTCGTGGGGTTCTTTGTGCCTCGTGGCGAGGACTTTTGCTGAGCCTTTTCAAAATCACAATCGATACTCGATGTTGTAGATCGAGCAGAGCGAAAACCACTGGGAAGTGAAGAGAACTTGCTAAAGCGTGACTCTAGCTTGGCTGGTTTGCGAGGGCGTTACCCTTGCTTGGCTGGTTCCGTAACCGTTGTGGTCGTAGTACTACAGTCGGCTCCCAAGGAGACTAGGACCAAAGCACTTTGACAGAGGATTTGGTGGTACTGAAAGTTGGCTCCTAAGGAGACTAGAACTTAGAGTGTGATCACCGATAAGAGAAAGAGAAGGAGAGGAATTGCTCTTAGAGAGGTTGCTCTAGAGAGAACTTAGATCATCTTATAGATGTTTTGATGAGTGAATTGGTGAGATGATACTTGTTGTAGCCTCTATATATAGGCTTCCAAGCAACACTATTTGGCCTTTAAACAAATCATAGTGGGTTAGGCAAAATTCACTAACACTTAGTGGATTTGGTTAGGCCAAATTCACTAACACTTAGTGGATTTTGTTAGGCCAAATTCACTAACACTTATTTATTCCTTTAATTTTTATCTCCAATAAGAATTCATATTTAAATTTCGACTTCTTCATATGAAATGATCCACCATGGATGTAGATTATTGTGGTAAAATTTCAGAATTTATTTCCATGCGGTTGGGCCGAAAATGCTACTGGACTCCTTACAGGTCCAGTTTTCCAGTTTTGCTTCTGCAGAAAATTGGACTGATTGTTTGAAGGTTTTCCACTTCGAACAAGCTCTAGCACTCTTCATAAGAAATGATCCTTGGGATGTCTAGAATGAATCTGGAAAGTTTCAACTCATTTGAAGTTCGGATGGTTAGTCTGCCGCCCCTCCTTCCTTGTTTAGCTCGGTTTCTCCTAGCCGAAGTAGGAAAATGTGCTAAAGTTGACTTTTCATTTCCACGCTTCCATAGTAGGCTTTATTTAGCCTCTAAATATATATTTCGAACTTGTCGACAATATATAGTTTGAGCCACTGATATTGGCTCGATTTCTCCAAGACGTGCCTTGTCAGGCCAAAATACTCATTTTGGGTCCAAACATATCCCTCACTGACAAAAAAAATTTCTATATATATATATTTTTTTACTTTCTTATCTTTTTTTTTTCGTTTTCTCTTTTTTTTTTAATCTCTTTTCTCTTTTTTTTTTAACTCCTTTTCCTCTATTTTTTTAATTTGTTCTCCTTTTTTTTAACTCTTTTTTTTATTTGTTCTCTCTTTTTTATTTAACTCTCTTTTCTCTTTTTTTTTAACTCTTTTTTTTTACTCTCTTTTCTCTATTTTTTTAAATTTGTTCTCTCTTTTTGTTTCCTACTCTTTTTTTTATACTCTTTTCTCTCTCTTTTTTTTTTAACTCTCGTTTCTCTCGTTTTTTTTTATTTGTTCTCTTTCTTTTTTATATATATATTTCTTTCTCATTTCTTTTTACTTCTTCTTCCTCTTCCTCCTCTCTGCTCTTCGGCCTTCTCTTCCCCGTCTCTGACCGCAGCTCCAATTTCCTGCCACACCTGGACGTTGGAATGGTCGGGTTCTCTTCCCTTCAGATTCCGGCTGCTTCGTGGTGTCGAAGCTATATCAGAAGCTTTTTCTCGACGTCAATAAAGTTTCTATGGTGTTGATTTGCTGAGATCGATGATGAGCCAAGAAAGAATTGAAGAAGATAAGATGTTTGAGTTTTCCTGCGAGTTTCCATGTTTTCCGACTACCATTGGTTTCAACTCAGATAGAGTTTGTATACTTGTCGAGCTCCACCTCACGGTATAATTGAATTTGGTTGATATTCGAAGATTTTTATGGATGGATGGTGGAATGGCCAGCACTTGCTCGGAGCGGCAGGCACGCCAACGGTGGTGGGCGGGAGAGGTTTTGGCTTGCGAGATGGGGGCGCAAAGATCACAATAGTCTGAACTCTTGGCTTGGGTTTGCAGTGAATATGAGAACAGAGACGAGAAAGGGGAAGAAGAGGAGGTTAAAAGAAATGAGAAAGAAATATATATAAAAAAAAAAGAGAGAGAACAAATAAATAAAAAAAAGAGAAAAGAGGGTTAAAAAAAAGAGAAAGTAAAAAGAGTTTAAAAAAAAGAGTAGGAAACAAAAAGAGAGAAAAAATATAAAAAAAAAAAAAGAGAAAAGAGAGTTAAAAAAAAAGAGAAAAAAGAGTTAAAAAAAAAAAAGATAACAAATTAAAAAATAGAGAAAAAAGAGTTAAAAAAGAAAAAGAAAAGAGAGTTAAAAAAGAAAAAAAAAAAAGAGAGTTAAATAAAAAAGAGCGAACAAATAAAAAAAAAAAGAGGAAAAAAGAGTTAAAAAAATAGAGAAGAAGGAGTTAAAAAAAAAAAGAGAAAAGAGATTAAAAAAAAAAAGAGAAAAGCTTTTAAAAAAAAAAAAGAGAAAAGAAAGTAAAAATATATATATAGTTTTTTTTTGTCAGTGAAGGGTAAAATAGTCATTTTACAAGAAACCAAATCAACAAAACTTTATCAATTTCAAAAACTAATTACGCTAGAGTGTAGAGGACGACGAGAGGAGTAAGTGTCATACCACATGTAACTCATTCGATGGCCGGAATTCTCTGAAACCCGTCGGAAAAGCTGCAAGTTTCTCGCCGTCGATTCTCCTTCCACAGCCGACGATTGAACAAACAGAAACCGAAAGCGTGATAGCGACGACTAGAGGAAGAAATCGGTGTCCGTGCGCCGGTCAGAGGTGATAGGACGGAGGAGCTCGGGTCGAGAGTTCTGGGAAATTCTCGAATGATCTGAACCTTTGATCTGTTCCTCAATCGATTTATACTCCACCTTCAGATTATCGGATGAAATGGTGCAAGTTTGCACAGCCCAGATTGCACCACTTCCATTTTCTTTGTTTAGTAATTTATAAAATCTCAAAACTTCGAAAAAATCATTATAAATAGCTTGGGGTATTCGAAAAATTCCCTGAAAATTCTCACGAACTCGTCGTGTCGTGTACTTTATTACCACTTCTTAAATTGAAGATTTGACCTTGTGAAAATATTTTGGAACAGTTTTTATAATTACCAAGCTCATTATAAATTACCCAAGCTCTTCTCCCTATGATACTGCTTGGTATGCAAACACAAGTGCATCCACTCATATGATTGGCGATTCAAGGCTTCTACAACAATTTGTTCCTTACATCAGCCCTGACTCAATCCTCTGGAGGGTACTACCGACTTTTAAAGGACTCAACGGAGGGTACTGCCGTCTAGAATATGAGGAGGCAATGGCTAGAGGGTACTGTCAATTAACCATCTCATGTCATCTAGAGGGTACTGCTGACCAGATGACACATTGGAGGGTACTACCAATCAGACATATATTCTGGAGGATACTGCCGACCAAAATATTTCCTGGTGGGTACTGCCGACCAGGTAACTCCAACTCTTTAACTCTTGTATAAATTCCTTAACTCATCCACTTTCCAAAAGCACTTCTCCACATCTCAATATTCAAATTTACTAATTTAATGTCAACTCAGTAAATCGTCAATGAATTGTCAAAAACATAATTCATGAAATCTAGATAAATTGTCCATACTCAATTATCATCATAAAGATCGTACCAGTGAACTATGGACTGTTGGTAAGTTATAATCTCAACATTATAAAGGTCACGAGTTCAATTCTCACTGACATATTGTGACACCCCATGGGTGGGATTCCACAACGCCGTGACCCTGAGCTAATGAGAAACCGACATGTCAAGAATGACATCCCGTTAACCCATTAACCTGAAACCGCAAGGCCTTTTTGGATTTGGGTTTGGGTTGTTGATTTACAAAGCATTTTCCTTTGAGAAAATCTCTATAGCAAGCCAACAACATGTTTTCAAAAGAAGAATTTAAAATGGGCTATGAACTTTGGGTTTATAATCGGAGCCCAACTTTGGAAAGCAGTTCACTAAGTAACTTCAAGTATGAAAGACGCGCCCCATGGTTACAGGAATCTCAAATTTTTAGATAAGTGAGTAGCAAATAAAAAGGATGAGTAAATTGACAAGCAACTTTAAAGTCTGCCAAAAGACTAAAACCTTCATTTGATAAAACTGAAGAGAAATACACCAAGCCAGACAATGTGCCTCCTTTGCACGCTTTTTGACCACATGTTCGAAACCTGCACATTGTTGTAGAGGTGTGCTTTCGTCCTCGTATGCCCAATAAGGGCCGACCCTACCATGCTGGGTTTGAAAACAATATACTTGGAAAATATGTACTACATAGCATTGGGCGAGTTTAACGAAAACATTTGAAAATGCGGCAACCACAAACATTTATCTTCTTTTATAAAGAATATGCAGTATGCTAAATCAACCTGAGCTCAGAGATACTCACCTGCAAGACTTCCAACTCACCTGTGACCGAAACCCTGGTTTCCTATACCCGGCAAACCAGGCCAACTGCCGATCATAGCTAAATCCATTAATATATTCCATTCACTTTCCTTACTGGCTATGGGCAGCGAGAGTGTCCATTTACTGGTAGAGTGTCATATGACGTCACTGTCGACTCCCTATGTACACTACTAAGGTGACACGGGCTCGACACAACATATGATCATATCGCCCCTCTGGAGGTTCACGGTTTTGACACGGTAGGAAGCATCACTCCTATCACTCTCAGGTCACAACAATCATATCATATCTCATCATAACAAGCAATGTCTAGCCTGGATTTTCATTCATTTTCGACAATTAACAATTAATGCAATAAAAGTCATTAAGGCATCGACTATGATATCCATAAACATTTTTACAGGCAATATAATAATTTATAAGCATATAGACACACATAAAACCACTAACAAGATAGGGACAGCTCACCCTACCTGGAATGCAGTGCTCCTCCACAATTAGTTTAGTTCCCGACTTTCAATACTTCATCCAATTCCAAGTGCACACGCTCAAGTCCTTTATAATAAAATCAAACCAATGAGTAAGTCGATATCATTACCACTTAACTAACCAAGCAACCAAATCCTTTACTTAATTCCCTTGAGGTCCATCAAATTATTCTTTAATCAAAACAACGATCGAGAGCTTGTGCTTGTAGGAATTTCTTTTAGTAGATAGCATCTATTACCCATTCCCAAACAATCCAAATGATGTAACATTTGATCATTTGGGATATGGGGATCAAACCTAACACATGTCGATTAAGCATAGTTCGGCTCAACTCATTTGACCTTCCTTTGTTTAGCATTTTTACGTTAAGAAAAACAAATGGCACGTCACATTCCCGAATAATTTTGTCTACTATGTTCATTCCGGGATATGGTAAATCCTGAGTCCTTTAGTTGTCATTTAATTCACCAATCTTACGAGTTTAACTTTCTCATTAACAATTTTTTGTCAATATATAATTGTAAGAGAAAAATGCACCATCAGTGCCTCAACTCTTGTGTACCGGCCAGTTTAATACCCACACTCTCAATAGTATCAATGTGATACCTGAACCTATATTTTGCTATCGACGAAGTACTTCCGTCAAATTTCGCTGATGGCTCCGTTAAAAAGGTCACGTGCTTTGCACGTGGGCCCAAAAGAAAGGGCAAACATGTCTTTTTACCTAAAATGCATCCCTGATTGATTAAAACCTCTGCTTTTCCTCCATTCTTAGAATCATCCAAAGCAACCAATTCTTGGCAGAGGCTCTCTCGTCAACTCCTTCTCCACTGCCGGCGACACCTCCTCCTTCGCCCATACTCGAATTGACTGGAAGGAGACCCCGGATGCCCATATCTTCAAGGCGGACCTCCCGGGACTGAAGAAGGAAGACGTGAAGGTTCAGGCTGCCAGTACCGTCGCTGCCTCCCCGCCGCCAGAGCCTCGAGTTCACCGTCAAGTAGCCGGCGGTGAAGTGCTATTTGAAGAAGGCGGTAGGGATTGAGTCTGGGAGTGACCGGCCAGGACACATAATTGGCTTCGATACGAATAATTCAACGCCGAGAAAATGGAGTAGTGGTGTTGTAAGGTTGAATTGAAAGAGAGGAGGATCCAGGAGTAATCTTGAAGATCTATGAATTGAAAGCTCAATCCGCAGCAACTTTTGAGAGAGTGATTAGCTATGCAGTAGGTATTCAATCGGGACCGAAGACACGAAGATTCTCAATGTCGAAGATGACAGCGGCAAAGACATTATATTCATTATTGATGCAAAGAGAATTTTATCACCTGGGTTTTAATTTGTTCGGTTGTTCCTCTGTTCTTATGTTAAAGCTTGATGCTTTTAATGTGGGTTTGGATTAATGGGTTTTTCTCAAATTGGAAAATATTCTTCCGTAAGTGATTTCTGGGCAAGCATTGATTAATGGGTTTTTGATCTAGCTCCTAAAAAGGAAAGAAAGCATAAAGCTTACAGATGGTTTTTAGATTTTGAATGATGGAGAAGCACCTGCATCTGTTTGCGTCTGGTTTACAATGGCAATGCTTTGATACCATCTGCGTTCTGGGCCCTTTCCTTTTCTTTATCCTCTTCAACCTCACTTTCCCTCATTAATTTGCTTCGTACCCTGTTGAAGATTTGTGTACCATTTATTGGGTTTTGGTTGTGATTGGAGAATTGGCTTTTGGCAATTTGTTGGGTTTTGGTTGTGATTAGAGAACTGGGTTTTGGTTTAATGGACCATTGCTTTAGTAAAGTTTGGACCTTTGGATTGAGCTGAAATTGAAATCGCATTGAACATTTTGTATCCTTAAACTTAGAGCTAAGGTCGTGGAGGTGGGAGAGGCAGGAGTCGCTGCGGTTCTGGAAAACGACGACGGAGGAGATGGTGGTGACGAAGTCGTTGACGGAAGGGAATTGAATGGGAAGTTTGGTTGATTTTCTGCTCATTACATGTGGTCTCTTATATGTGTTTTCAATGCTTACCCATCCTCCACATTAAATTAGATTCTCATTTTCATGGAAATTTGTGTGGTAGAGTACAAACATGGAGGGAATGATGGTCATTCTCTATGGAAAATGGCGGGAAATCAATGTCTGGTAGAGTCTGGGGTCATTTAAGTCATTTCATGATATTTTTAGGGTCCGCGTGCTTGCCATGTCAGACATCTGACGGAGTCATCAGCGAAATCTGACGGAAGTACCTCGTCGATAGCAAAATATGGGTTCATGTATCACATTGATACCATTGAGAGTGTGGGTATCAAACTGGCCGGTACACAAGAATTAAGGCACTGATGGTACATTTTTCTCTAATTGTAATTCCTCAAACTCCTTAACATCATTCAACGCATTGGTTTTTCTCCTCAATTACCACCAAATTAAACTCTTTAGCAAAATGACATTTCCAAAATTTAATATCAGATTCATCTTCTTAATTGACAAGACCAACTCTGTCCGTACATTCAACCTATTTCAGCTCAAGTAATCCATAAAGCCACAACTTCACCAAGTACAAAAATTACACGGCAGAACAGATTTCCAAGTACCCAGACCATTACCGTTCTTCTTTTCCAACAAGGATGAATCCATTTTTGCTGCTATGAATCAGCTACTCTATCACCACTAGCCTTTCAAATCCCTAGCATCATAACCTAATTAAAATGAACCCTCAACCAATTTCATAACCAAAACAGAGTTCGAGAATCCTTACCAATCTTCGATATCAATCGAACTAAACCCGCGCCTTCTCTCCCTTCAAATCACCAAAAATTGCAGACTCTAAAAACCTCGCTCATTCCAAAATAAACGATAGAAATTTGGGATTTTCAGTCTAAATCGAATGGAGGCTTCAACCCAGAAGAGACACGACAACTAGCTAAAAGAGAACTTGGAAACCTGGCAGCTATGTACAGCGGAGCAACGGTGGTCCACAAGCTAGCTGCGGATCGTGTGACTTCTCTGGTCAAAGTCAGAGGTCGGGGGTCTAGGGCTTTGATAGACTGTGAAACCCTGATTCCATCCTTGGAGGTGGAGTAGCTCAATTTCGATTGGAGGAGATATATTGATCTTAGCAGAAGCTAAGACTGCGGCAGAAGATGTGTACGACGCCCTCCGACATCGGCAGTCAACAGGGATTCAAGGTTTAGACGTCCAGCGAGTTCTGAGTCGAGCGGTGATGGCGGTATGGAGAGGTGATGGCCGGAAATCAAAGAAAGCCAAAGAGCAGTGGCGTCGCATCTTCGAGTAACCCGTGCGGAGGCTGGAGGCGATGCATGTCAACGATAAGGCTCGGGTTTTGGTCGGGTTTAGGTGTTACGTCGATTGGTAGTGGCGGTGATATGTTGTGGTGAGCGAAAATGGTGTTTTCAGGCGAAGGCAGAAAGAAGAGCGAAAGGGAGAGAGAGAGAGAGAGAGAGAGAAGCTTGCTACTACGAAGGGAGAAAAGGAGAGTTTTGGGGCTTCTAGGGTTTTCTGTTCCTGTATACTCATGTGTGAGGAATGCCGATTTAACCGTTGTGACGAATTACGAAACTCTCCTAGCTGATTACTTCTGGGTTTTAGGCTCATAACTATTTTCCTTTTTTGTTTCTTGTCGGAATTCCTTAGTTAGTTCTCGATTCCGTCTTAGGCCCAAAACTTGATTTCGTAAACACAGATTTCGTCTTTCTTCAAATTAACTCTGCTAATCCTTATCTCAATAAGCACTGATAATTTCCAGGCCCAAATAGAAGAACATTTGCCCAAACGTAAATCATATGGCCCACATATGTAATCTCGTTATCAAAGAAATCTCTTAAATCATTTTCTTCCACTTCTATCGACTCGTTAAGTTCCTATTGGTGAAAATTTCCTTCGAAAATTAAATAAAAATTTTCGGGGCCTCCCACATATATAAAGGTGGGATGGGCTAAGGGTGTTTAAAAAATAAAAATTAAAAAAACAAAATATCATAAAGATCGATACAATAATTCAATACTCGAAAAATAATATTGCGTGCATAATTAATTTAAAAGAAAATGTCCCCTTGTTGTTTAGTATTTCTCAAATCATAAAATAATACTCAAATCCAACAATCATGTCGGAAGTAAACTATAAACTATAATTTAAATTCAATATGAAGCTCCAAAACGCCATTAAATAAATTCATCATAAATATCAAAAATCCGATCTCACATCGGAATTGGCTCAAACTTCAAGGGTTTCGTAAACTTTATATTTCTAACATACTCACGAAAAATCACGAGATCCAATGGTTGGATCGTCACGAATCAAAACCTGAAATTCTCGAAATTTCAATTGCCCTTCAAACGTTCTCTGATGGCCACTAAATACATATCAACATGTTTGTAATACTGAGCTCTACCTAACAAGCTAACATAGACAACCAGAGAAGGTGGCACGCACCCTCACAGGCTGTTAGAAGCCGCCGTCCCAACCCCAAATCAGGGATCGATACCTATGCCAAAGTCTTCATCATAACAAGCACAACCATTTATTTAACTATGACAAAGTCTAATTTCAAGTGAAAAGGTCATAAATTACCTAAAACACTTCGAATTTCCAAAACCTTCAATTCCTCGAATCGGCCTCCTCCGATGGAATTGAGTGAAATGATGAACACCAGTGTGATCCTTGAGACAAGAGCTACAAAACCCAGGGAGTTTGATGACTAACGGTGGCTAGAAGAGAAATTCTCGGCGTGATTCGGTCCAAACCACCTCTTCATAACTTCTGTAGACCGTAATTTACTCATACGAACTCTGATTTGGGTGTGCTATATGTCTACAACTCGGTTTAATGACCTCTACAACTTCCGTGAATAAAGTTTCTTCAAAATGTGAACCGATTAAAAGTCAACTCTTTACCCCCTAAACGATTTTTACGAAGGTGAACATAGAAGAATCTTATCTTTTATCATCAAATTGCCTAGTAAACGAGTAATTCTGGGTACGGGGTGTAACAGGGTCCCCCCACGAGAACGTTCAATTTGTAGCTAACCAACAAGCCACGGCTCACCGATATTAAACTTTAAATTAGCGTAAAATAACTTCCTTTTTCTTATCACAACTGAGAGAAATATGAGCGCCAAATTCAATCTTAACTAGTAAAGATATATTCCAGTTTCATCAAACTAATGCTAGTGGTGACATTATTCCACTTCTTAATGCAGTTATATGTATGTATATATAGTAATGTGTTCACGCAGCGCATATATTAGATAAGAAAACACTTTTGTTTCTTGCATTTCAAGATTGGATAATGGATAGACCTCATTAGCGATTCAATGTACTTTGTAATCATTTAAATTACTTAATAATATGGAATTCTTTTTCTTAAAAGAAAAAAAAAGGCAATATTACTTGACTAAGCACTAAAGCACAGCCAACAAAAAACACCTAAAAATTGAAAAACATATTCCAAAAATGAAACAATTCATGTTTCACCTTTAATAATATTTACCGCATCTGCTGGCAAGCAAGAAATAACTGTATTCTCAATAATGAACCTTTTTCTCTGGCTGCTGTGGTTGCAATGGCAACTTTTATCAATCAAGCTTCTCAACAATGAATCCCACTCTTGTCCAACCAATTAATTCAAGTATTCATATCAAGTGGTGTTCTTCTCCTCCAAATACTTTCAAGATCAGCTTGGATGGATCGATAGTTCAAGGTTATGACAACCTAATATCAGCACAATCCAAAAAGATTTGTCGTGTTTGTATTCCTCTTGTAGAAGCTATAGCTCTTTGGGATGTTCTAATCAAAATGAAAAGAAAAGGTCTTCTTCATGCTCTAGTTGAAGGTGCTTTTGCTGGTGATTATTAACTATGCTACCGGCACTTACAACTAGTTATTAATTGTGCTACTAGCATATGAGATAGGTTGCAAACGATAAAAGAGTTAGTTGGGAGGCTCAACCCTACGCTCGTATATATTATTAATACATTCAACAAGCTTCATATATATATATATATGATTTTTCGACCACTTTCCGATCACATTTTCACATCTCAACCGTTCAGTTTTTAGGTCCTAATGTGTAGATCACCTCTACAAAATTTCAGCTAATTTGGTGATCGTTAAGGTATCCAAAACTACAATTTACATGAACGGACCGAATCTGTCGAACCGGAACCGTTCGTATTTATAATGATAAATTACAGTTTGAATGCCTTAACGATCACAAAATTGGATGAAATTTTACAGAGGTGATCTATACATTAGGGCCTAAAAACTGAACAGTTAAGATGTGAAAATGTGACCGGAAAGTGGAGGAAAACAGGAAATCTATACATGGGTCAAAGGCTATAATCTGTGATTATATTTTCTGTGATATATATATATATATATATATATATATATATATATATATATATACAGTCCTTCTTGGCTAAGGACTTCCTTAGTTTTTCTTAGGTACGGATTTCCAGTTTTAACCCACTTTCCGATCACATTTTCACATCTTAACCGTTTAATTTTGAGGTCCTAATGTATAGATCACCTCTGAAAATTTTCAGCCAATTTGGTGATCGTTAAGGTATCCAAAACTGCAATTTACCATTATAAATACGAACGGTTCCGGTTCGACAGATTCGGTCCGTTCATGTAAATTGCAATTTTGGATGTCTTAACGATCACCAAATTGGCTGAAATTTTGCAGGGGGGATCTATACATTAGGCTCTAAAAACTGAACGGTTAAGATGTGAAAATATGATCGGAAAGTGGGTGAAAACACCAAATCCGCACCTAAGAAAAACTAAAGACATCCTTACCTGAGAAAAATCCTTATATATATATATATATATATATATATATATATATATATATTTGGAAAGCATGTGATTATACGATTCTGCCCACTTTTAAAATTCTACTTTCTTTGCACTGCAGATAGGGAGAGAAATCATGGATGAGAGCGGTATGCGATTCAGTGAACCAAATTACCATGGTTGGTCTGTAGATGAGGATGAGTTTTCAGATGAGTACGAAGAGTTATTCTCGGATGAGGAAGCTTCGCAGAGTGCAAATATGGATGAGAATCTGGATTGTCTACACTTCAACGGCAAGAAGTATGGAGATCTTAGATCCTCTGATATGATTGGTGTTGAGTTTAGCAGTGTCAAGGCAATGGACACCTTCTATGCTTACTATTCACTTGCCATGGGCTTCAGTTTCCGAAAGGAAAAGCTGTGTCGAAATGCAGAACAAGTGGTGGTGAGAAGACAGTTAGTGTGTTCAAAGGAGGGTGAGAGAGAGAGAGAGAGAGAGAGAGAGAGAGAGGGCAAGCCTGATCCTAGTTTTGCATCAGAAATAATTTCATGCGCCCAAAATGTTAGTCCACCTCATGGGACAAAACCGGTCTGCAAGAGGAAGACAGTCAACCAGAAACCAATCATGGTGGGGTTGGTCGTTACATGAGGTTGTGTGAAGTGTTGCCACGCATGGACAAGACAATTGAATGCATTAGGTTCAATGGGCTTAACGATGACTTCAAATCAATTAACTCGCACCCGGTTATTGACAACCACATGCGGTGTATTCAAGAGCGGGTTAGTGCAAGGTTTACCCATGACGTATTCCTCCTCATAAAAGATCAAATACTTTTTGAGTCAAAGTTTCTCGTTGCTGACCGCATTCGTTATAAGAATCAAGGATCAACACTTCATCTTGTAACCCAATATGGTAAACCTGAAAGGACATGACATGTGACATTATCAAGGTAAGCCCAACTTTTCTTTAGTACGCTCATGTTACCCCTTTGAGTCGGATGGTATTCCTTGCTGCCACATCTTCACAGTCATGAGGACAATGAATATGACTACCCTTTTAGAATCTTTGGTTAAACAGAGGTGGACAAAACATGCTTATACCAAAAATACCAGCACCTTCACTAGTGGAATAATGCCCGCCAAGGATTTACAGCTTGCCCGTTATGGGCAAATGATGGGTGATTGTGCTCAAATCTGTCATTCAGCTTCATTCTTAGATGAGGCATATGAAGAAATCACTAACTGTGTCAGTTGACTAATGGTTAGGTCCAAAACATTCAAGAGATGCAAAGATAGTCAGCCATCGGAAACTGTTGATGGTCTACACCCTAATGTGATTAGGGATCCCAATGTGTGCAAAACCAAGGGCACACATACCAGGCATTCCACCAGTGTTGAGGTTGAGAGGGATCAGCCAGGAGGGAGGGGTTGTGGATTTTGCAACCGGCCAGGTCACAATGTACGCACTTGGGCACTAGCTGCACAAAATAGGGGGAACAAGGACGAACCTCCTCTACAAAGAGCACAGAACAGCTCCATTGATGCTATCGCGACCTCAAAAGGACAATGTAGCTTGCAGTCTAATCCGGGTTCCAATAGATACAAGGGTCCAGCTGGTTTCACAAGCATTGGTCAGACTGATGAGGATGATGCTTTCCTCAATCAAACTAGCAGTCAACATAAGTTGCATCATGATGAAGAATCTAGGACGTTTGACTTTTTTACCGGTCACGACACCTTTTTGGCTTCCTTGAGTGCTCCATCGGCAAATCTAAATGGTGGGAACACATTCGTGCAGTCTTTCTGAGCATCAATTCCAGGTGCGTATTGGTTTATCTTCCATTCAATATGATTGTATTTGGTGTAGTTTTTTTAGTTTGTTAGACCACCCACATGTTGTCTTACTTGCTTAATTAGCTGTGTTGTATGGTTTCTTGCGATGTTATTTTGTGAGATTGAATCTTGATCAAACAGATCAATTAGGATTCCACTGCTTCAGATTAATGTCCAGTAGCATATGATACTAGACAGCATTTTCCTGTAATCGAGATTGAACGCTAGTAACACGGATAATGCTAAAGTATCATAACACGGATAATGCTAAAGTATCCGAAAAGAGAACTTTTTTATTTCTGCAGAGAACTTTTCTTTTCTACATCTTGACAAAACATTTCTTTTATTAACACAGCCTGCTGGAGGTCAGAGTAAAATCTTGTTCACAGAGGACCATGTTGTCAAGACTTCCAAGAAAATTCATAACCAGAAGTTTGCAGAACTGATAGGCAATGAAATAGTTGTGGTAGTGATATATTTATAGATCAGTATTGCGAAACTTTGTAGTCAGAAAAGCATGAGCTTTGGCTAATTGGATGATTACAAGTATCTTTGTATCAGTTTCAACTGTGTGTTTACTAATCATTCGTTCATGGACCAATTTCTTTATAAATTAGCTTTATAATTTTACGATAATGCCATGGTTCAGATTTATATTTTTGGTGTGTTTTGAACATGGTGAATAAGCCAAAGTTTGAACACTGAAATATTAGATTCTGCATGTGACATAAATGAAAATGAATCCACCTCTTCGCATGGTTTGCCATCCACACGACAAACAATCTGCCACCATTTCTCTTACATTTACCACCTTGCGAGGGTTATTGACACACTCAAGGACCAAATTTACGCGGTGCTCATCTGAAACATACTGCATCCACGAACAGTGTATAGGTATATTTGTTTTGTATAATTAATAATACCTTGTGCAACATTATATTCTTGTTTAGAGGCCACTCACATCCCCATTCCATTGTGTGCCATAATTCTGCATGTTTCTTATTACAAACACACCACAGTCGAATGCATTTCTTTGAACCGGGTGGTTGTGCTTATCCATGAATGGAAGATCAGCAAAATGAGGTAGCACTCCCATCACCAAAAACATTGTCTAGCATCTTCATCTGCGAAGATGGTAGCATCACATGTTAGAAGCAGCTATTAACCATATTGTTTTTGTAACAAAAAAGTATTTCCCCCAATAATTCATTTTTGACTGAATAAGATATGTGTTTGCTGACAGCTCAATTCAATGAGACAACAGTTAACATAAACGTTATTGTTTAGTATTACCGCCATTCTTGAAGTTTCCTCACGGAATGAAGTCCTATCATCATCAGGTGCACTATCAACGATTTCCCCAAATCTGGAATCTTTGTGCACCGGCCACCAACAATTACCAATGCCCCTCAAATGCAGGATCGCGCAGAGGAATGTATATCTGCATAGAAGACACAATTTCAGCAAATGAGATTGAATAATGTTTCTTGTTCGATTATGCTGCCTCTTAACATTTGAACTAAAAACATGTTTCAATACCTTTCTGCACATCCTCAATTTCCCCTTGAATCTATCCAACATGCTAACGCGACAGGTGTGTTCAATCCATTTCATTCTGGTCATCTGAATATTTTTCACATTGGAGCTTGCCCACAATTTATACACGATGTTAGAACAAGGCTCTAATGGAATAGTTAATTTAATCTGAAAATCATTGACAAATAAACTCCTTACACCAAAATAGGTTGGGAAGTACCAATCCCCAAACCCATCTTCATTAAGGTCGCTTGCAGACATGTTGATGACCTGCACATTCCGTTTTTCATTATGAGAGTTTAATATTAAACACTGGGGCTACCAAACTATTAATCACTACATGTAGCTTCAAATAGGGGCTACCAAAATATTAATATAGCTTTCAAACGTCAATTGTTCATTCAACTAAACATTGGGGCTACCATAATATTAATTCTCTACATTACCTTTAATAATTCCTGACAAGGCAGTTCTGCATGTAGATTATGGCATTTTTGCATGTGATATTCTTACGTTGTGTCCAACAGATGACCAAGCACTACCTCCTCCCCATGCATTCCTAATATACTATTCTAATGAAAACTATCCTCCTAATAAGAAAATGGTAGTCTTAATGAGAAAATGTAAGCATGGGGACTGCCATTCTCTCCATTAGTCTGATGAATAAAAATACCTAAAAATTAGAAAACATGCATATTCCAGAAACGAAAAATTCATGTCACACCTTTAGTAATACTTACCATCTGCTAGCAAGCAAGAAATAATTGTATTTTCATGAAAGAACCTTTTTCTCCAGCTGCAATGGTTGCAAGGGCCACTTTTATCAATCAAGCTTTCTCATGATGAATCCGAGGCCTTCTCTTCCAAATACTTTCAAGAACAACTTTAATGGTTCGTTAGTTCAAGGTTATGACAATCCAATATTAGCATTGTCCAAAAGAATTTTCCCAACTAGTATTAATTCCTCTTGCAGAAGCTATAGCTCTTTGTGATGTTCTGATTAAAGCTAAAAGAAAATGTCTTCTTCATGTTCTAGTTGAAGGTGCTTTCACCGCTTATTTATTGTGCTACTAGCACTCGGCAACTAGTTATTAACTGTGCTACTGGAAAATGAGGTGCTGCTTGGAGATTAAGGATCATCATCTAAGAAATCAGACAGGTTGCAAACATTTTAACCTCATATATGCATTTAGGGAAGTAAATTTCACAATGGATGCTCTTGCCAATATAAATCACTCTCTAGTCTCTACTGAATGAGAAAAGTTGAGAGAATAAGGTTTCCACCTATTGCTTTGAGCGTTTTTATGTTCGACCAATTAGAATCGGATCGTTTTTTCTAATCTTTTTATTTTTATTTTTATTTTATTTAAAAACATACAAAAATGAAAAATGAGTCAAACATGGAGAAGGTTGGTGACTTTGGTGGGCGGTAGGACAAAGTTGACCGCTGCCACCGCGCAACGTCAAAACCGAAGAAGTCAGAACATCAGAACCCACTTTGACGACTTCACTGCCACTCTGAACCACATTCAAGCAGCCTCCGATCACAGCAATGGCCGTGTAAGTTTCCTATTCTCAATCAAACATCATTTACTTTGTGAATTCAAACCAAGAAATTGGATTTTTTGAATTTCTATGTCAAATTTTACAGAGTTGCTTCAGCTCCAGGGAAGGTTCTGTTGACCGGAGGTTACCTAATTCTCGACAGACCCAATGCTGGGCTCGTGCTCAGCACCAACGCTCGCTTCTTCGCCATTGTCAAACCACTCTACGATCACCTCAAGCCTGACAGCTGGGCTTGGGTGCGCCTCTCTCTCTCTCTCTCTCTCTCTCTCTCTCTCAATTTGAGATCTTGGGTCATCTTTGTTTCCTCAAATCCTTTGCCTTTTTTGGTGTTTTTCAGAAATGGACAGATGTGAAATTGACCTCTCCCCAGCTCTCTAGAGAAAGCATGTACAAATTGTCACTGAAAGATTTAACTCTTGAAAACGTTTCTTCAGGGTAAATTCTTTGCTGTTAAATTTTTCATCTTGATTAAAGGGTCTTCGGTAGTCATTGGTTTTTGAACTGTTTGGTGTTATAGAAAGATTTGCCTGTTTCAAACGTCCTTAGTTTGAGTGTTGTGTTGTTGCTTTCCTATTTTATGAGCCGGTGCAAGTGATGATGATGTTGCTGTATGAGTCATTAAGGTGTTGTTGCTTACCGTTTTGAGTGGTTTCGAGTTTCAGTGACTCGAGGAACCCTTTTGTGGAGCAAGCAGTGCAGTACTGTGTGGCTGCTGCTCGAGCAACACTTGACAAGGACAAGAAGGATTCGTTAGAGAAATTACTATTGCAAGGTAATGTTTTATTCTCCATCTGTTTCCATTTACTTTTTCAAGATAACAAGCTCTCTGTGTGTGTGTGTGTGTGTGTGTGTGTGTGTGTGTGTGTTGAATAATCTAATGTTTGAACTGAATTAGTTGTGCAGGTCTTGACATCACGATTTTAGGAAGCAATGACTTTTATTCGTATCGGAATTACGTATGTTACCCCTTTGTGCTTCTTCTTCCGTTTAATTAAACTATCTTGTGGCCTTTATTCATTTGACTTGTTGAATATCTCAGAGCCTGGTATACAGTAATAGAGTCATATATTGTTTTGACCACAGTCACAATTTTGTGAATTTAAAATACAAAATCACTTACTGAAACTCTAGTACTGAAACTCTAGAAAGCATTAACCTTCCAAGAATCAGTTTCTTCTGAAACTTTCCGCATTTTTTATTTCTTTAATTTCAATCCAACTTCCTAATTCAAGATATTGCTGAATTTTGACTCTCATAGATTGAAGCCCGTGGTCTGCCTTTGACTCCAGATGCATTGGCTGCACTTCCAGCCTTTGCATCTATTACCTTCAATGCCGAGGAATCAAATGGAGAAAATTGTAAGCCTGAAGTTGCAAAAACTGGACTGGGTTCTTCTGCGGCAATGACAACTGCTGTTGTTGCTGCTTTGCTTCATTACCTGGGGGTTGTTAATCTTGCCTCCGTGCTTCATCAAGAAAAGGACACCTCAGATCTTGATACGGTGCATGTAATAGCTCAAACTGCTCACTGTCTTGCACAGGGAAAAGTGGGCAGTGGTTTTGATGTTAGCTCTGCAGTTTATGGAAGTCACCGTTATGTCCGCTTTTCACCAGAAGTGATTTCTTCTGCACAGGTCTCTCTCTCTCTCTCTCTCTCTCTCTCTCTCTGTGCAGTCGGTTTGATGTTAGTTACGAGTATGTGCACTGTGCATCACAGTAGTCAAAATGTTGTTTGTTATGTGGTTATGAACGTTATGAGATGGTATTTCACCAAACTAGAAGGCTTATGAAGTGACTTCAGGGTCGCTGTGGTTTATTCTCTGCCCTATCAAAGTCTTTCACTCTAAATAAGATTTAACATTTGTTATCCATATCCAGCTGTTTTATGTTTTTGAATACTTCTTTTCCCTTTTGGCGTCGAGAGAGTCACATGCTCTCAATCGTATTACCTTCCACAATCGTATTACCAACATGCATCATTTTCACTCCAGGAGAGCTGTAAAATCTAGGTACTCGTATACCTTTATGATGTAAAGTTTTTGTAGTACAAAATTTTGTTGGTGATGATAATATATAGGAATATCATGGATGCCTTTGTGTTCTTTGACTAACTGCAAACTAATGCGATTTATCCTACCTTAAATCTATATTACTTCTATATAATGTTTCCAGTATGTATTAGACTATGACCCTAATATATATGAAATATTTTTGTTTCACTTTCCATTAGTTACATTTGAGCTGTCATCGAGACCAACAGACACTCATCTCATGAAAGTAGTTTAGACAAGTGTCCATTGAAAACTTCAACCTGTAAATTTTGTTTCTGTATGGTTTCAGGTTGCAGTGATGGGAACTCCACTACCTGAAGTCGTTCTTGAAATCCTAAAAGGAAAGTGGGACCATGAGAGGACTAAGTTCTGTTTGCCACCATTGATGACTCTTGTAAGCATGTTAATATCTCTAATTTTTGCTTACTTAACTATGCATGCACTTGTAAGTATGGTCATGGATGCAAAAGAATATCATATGCCCAGTTCAGTCTAGTAATTAAATGCTTTTTAATCCTCTAAATGGGTGATATGACTAACTGCAGTTAGGTTTTCTTATATTTTGTACCTTTCAGGTTCTTAAACTTTGTGGTAATATATCTTCAAATTTTTTTTTATCTGAACCATATCTTGAATTGTTTTAACATCCTACTCTTTGCTAAGCTCTTTCTTGTTATTTGTGTTGTTAATCCCAAGTTCCCATCATATGTTAACCTGTCTTGAAAAGTAATCCGTAAAATATTCCACATCAATTCATCCTGCCACATGGTTTGTTGTAAGCTCCATTATATGTTTGTGATTACCTATGCAGAATGGGAGCAGTATAATGGTTAATCCAAAGAGCCTTGTGCTTCCTTGTTAACTTTGAAGTAGAGGTAGACATGATATAACATAACATTGATAACTTTGGACTGACAAAATTTAATTCAGGAAGGTTAGAATTATTCGAAAACTTTAATAAACACAGTTAAAAGGCTGCATTCCAATGTCTCTTTTTTCTCTTTCATCTTTCTTCTGTGCCCATTCAGAAAAAAAAAATGGTGTAATCATGTTGAGAGTTCCTTTTCTGTTTTTTACCTCTAAAAGAATGGAAGCACGTGTTTTTTAAGTGATTATACTGTTCTCTGCAGTTACTTGGAGAACCAGGGACTGGAGGATCATCTACTCCATCAATGGTAGGTGCTGTGAAAAAGTGGCAGAAGTCTGACCCTGAGAAATCTCTGGACACGTTGAAAAAGTTGTCAGAGGCAAATTCAGCCCTCGAAACACAACTCAATACTTTAAGCAAATTGGCGGAAAAACACTGGGATGAATATAGATGCGTGCTAGACAGCTGCAGCATTCTGAAAACAGACAAGGTATAGTTCAAAATGAACTAATCAAACTTTCAACATGAAGCCCATTTTCGATTTATTGGACATTTCGGATCAGAAGAGGCAGTATATTTTACAAGATACGGGCCACTTTAACATCTGTCATGCTCGTGCAAGTCCAACCTGTTTACTCCTATTCATGGCATCGTCAAATTTGAAATTTTGGTTTTCATATTGCTTTTAATTTTCCTACCCATTAGGTTTTTTGTTTTCTTTCCCCAACTTTATGTCTGAGACAACTTTATATAATGCATGAACAGTGGATGGAGCAAGTCAGTAATCCAAACCAACAAGCAATAGTTAAAGCATTATTAGGAGCAAGAGATGCTATGCTTGGGATCAGGTTTCATATGCATCAGATGGGTGAGGCTGCAGGTGTTCCGGTATGTCTTTTCTTTAAGTGGATTCTTGTATGTTTGCTATTCATATTGTTGGGCCTTTGCTGATGGTTTTCAAAGAATAATTATCAATAGAATGTTACATCGTTTAGTTTGATCTCCTTCTAGAAAATACATGTACTGTACTTTCTAGATTTAGTTAAACTGTCATTTTGAATGGCTAGTTTAAGGAAACTGAGTTGCAGAGATAGATGTCGGTCTTGGAAGTCAATGTCCAACCAGTACAAACACTGTAACGCACCTCAGAACATAAACATAGGCAGATATACACCATATCAGTAGAAATAAACATAATATACATGTCTCTACATAGTTGAATCAGAAGCTGCATCATAAGGGCAAGTGAAGAACTGAAGCGCTGCTCAGGTTGAGTGATTGAGGAGGATTGAAGTTGTTTTTAAGACTACATAGAGTACCCTGGTCATTTACTCTAAATATAAAGCTAAAACTAGGGAATAGGTTATGCAAACTCAAGGTGATTCTTAAGATTATAATTCCCTCATTTCATGCAAAATTTGAAAATTATTCTCAATTGCCAGAACAAAATAAGCTTAAGAGTCCATGCACAGGAGACACTTAAGATCTGAAGTTGATTAGTTAGATTCTGTTAGCAAACTAACTTGGAGCAAGGAAAAATTAATTAATATTGTCAGTCTTTCCCATCAATTGGGGGAGATGTGGATGTTAACATACTTTCTCCTCGCATTGAATCTTTGGCTTCACAAATTTGCAGATAGAGCCAGAATCACAAACAAAGCTTTTGGATGCTACTATGAGTATGGAAGGAGTTTTGCTGGCTGGAGTTCCTGGAGCAGGTGGATTTGATGCAGTATTTGCAGTTACCTTAGGGGATTCTGGAAGCCACGTGACGAAATCATGGAGCTCATTCAATGTTTTGGCCTTGTTAGTTAGAGAAGATCCTCGTGGTGTTTCTTTAGAGTCTGCTGATCCACGAACAAAGGAAATTACCTCATCCATTTCCTCGGTCCATATTGATTAAGTGTATCCTTCACTTTTTTTATGTGATAAACTAGAGCAGTTTATCAAGTTGGTGAAAAAATGGGATTTGGGAAGGACTTGTGATGTGAAATCAATTACTCATGGTTAAGGGAAAATGTCTTATCACGGACCAATTGTAATTTGCTTGAATAATTACACCAAAATAGCCACTCATTACTAATCAATAAAAAATTTATTTATAGTTTGTCTTCTTTACAGTTTGTGCAAAGTAGATGTTAACATTCTCATGCTCACAGTTTAAATTCAGTTCAGACGAGAAATTGAAATTTACCAATGAAGAATGGGCTTCCAAATATCTACCCCTAAAATGCCTCTAAAAAGAGTGATTAGCTTTCTTCAATATTTTATAAGCCGCTCAGTTTTTTTTTTTGGTTTTTTTTTATTTGATTCAGTGTTGCTTATTCGACATCTTGTTTTGTAAGATTACACCACTCATCAGAATGTAATATATTTGTTTTATTGTTTTTTTTTTTTCAATTAAAATAGAAGATTATGCGATATTAGCTCCTCGTTAGCGGTCATTGCGGAAGACGCCTACCCTCCCAATAATATGTTTGTTTTATTGTTTAATATGACTACCAAAATTTTGGTTGCCATTTCCATAGAACCTTGGTTTTGGTCTGTTCCTTTCAAGATTGTAGCTGTTCATTCTCAAATTGTAATGGCATCTTCAATAGCAACTTAGTCCCTGCTTGTCTTGATGAAATCAATTACCCAACTTGGTCATATATGATGCAACGTCATCTTAGAGGGCATGGTTTACTGACTTTACTCAAATTCGTTGATGGGTCTTCCCTTGTCCACCTCAGTTACATATTGTGCTACAACGATGGTTCACTTCTGATAATTCTGAGGCTTATGAGCGTTGGCTGGAGAAAAACAGTTCCTTGATCTCAATTATCACAAATACTCTTTCAGCAAAAGCACTTACTCGTCACTGGATGTCAAACATCAATGGAGTATGGCTTACTTTGAAGCAAAGATATGCCACTATTTCTGAATCTCGTATTATGCAAGTGAACGCTACACTACAAAATATTTGATGGGGTTCAGATTCCATAGACAAATATTTGTTGCGGTTTAAATGTGTTAGAGACCAATTGGCTGCAGTAGAGTTAGATGAATGATCAAAATGTTAAAAGTTTAATCTTGCTGGTCTCCCCAGTGAGTATGAACAAACTAGACAAATTATTAGAGTGAAAATTTCTACAAGTAGGGAGGAAGTGAGGTTCTTGCTTCTATCTGCTCAATTTGAATTAAAGCATACTAGCCCTGTGTCATGTTGTGGAGGCTCTTTTTGCAACACTTGGTCTACCTCAAGCTGATGTGTCTCATGGTGTTTACAATTCTATTGGCCCTACTTGTACTGTACCTGGTATGATCAATCAATCGAGTGCTCTATCTAGCAGTCATACAACTCCAATTGTTGCTTGTCTGCCTAATATTACCATGTTACTACATCTGCTCCTACTACTAATACTGCATATGTTGCTAACTGCATGATGCAAAATGGAAACATTTGGTTTCCTTCTGTGCCGAGTAAAGGTTACATGATGACATCAACCCCCAATGCATCTACTTTCTTTTTCCTTCTGTTGCAAATTTTGCTCATACCTCACCATATTTGCCTACTGGCCTTTCCCAAAATTTAGTGGCTTTCATCACACAAATATTGCATATGCTCAACCTCAAATCAATACTGGATCTATTGATCCAAATGGTGGTGTTCTATACGATGGAGGAGTTTCTCAGCAAAATACTGGGATTATTCAGCAGAACAATGGTTTTCAGTACAATAATGGCTTTCAGCCAAATGGTAAACATTTACAGCATGGTGGTTTTCACAACAGCCTCAAGGTTTCTCTCAATTTCAGAGTGTTCTACAGTCAAGTAACACTTTCTCACAGCAACAAATGGGTTACTTACCAAATATTGGTTATTGTAATAGTAAATTTTCACATAATCTTATTGGTTTTACTCAGCAAAATGCAGGCTATTCGCAGGGATCAAACCTCAGATGGTGGCTTCTCTTCTTCAAGCTATGAAGGTTTCTCTTTGCGAAATAACTCTAAGGACCACAAGAATAGCTACTCCAATTTCCCAAGCAACAGGGGAATCAACAACAACAACATCAGGAACAGACCAAATGGAAATGGCAATCAAAATTTTGGCAGTCCTTAATTTGTCAGATTCTTGAGAAACCAGGTCATGAGGCATACAAGTGTTGTTACAGGAATTCCCAACACCAGCAAGGCGCATCAAGTTTTTCAGTGGTATGCCAAATTTGTCACAAACCTGGTGACTCTGCCTACAAATTTTATGACATAAAATTTTCAGCCTCAGAACATTGCCTCAAGTTCTTCCATTGAAAGTCGTCAAATTGCCCGGACTTGGACACTGTTAAGCTTTCTACTGCAAACAGCCACAAGTCAACTCACATCAAGGAAAAGGACACACCTCCATGTAGCTAGTTGTCAAAAGAATGCACCAGTACATGAAGTTTGGTTATCCCGATTCTGGAGCTACCAACTACATGACATCCAAACAGAGAGTTAGTATCTTTTATATTTCCTCTCCATTGAGTTTGGGCTTCACGTTCTAGAGCTAATTGCTCATGGTAAATTTCTATGAACTACATGCTATTTCTGAATGACATATTGGGAAATGAGAAAAAGATTAAAAAAATAAATAAATAAATAAATAAATAAGATTCAATCTAAAATGGAGGAGAATATGATTAATTCACCAGTAGTCTCTACATGAGCAAATTCCATTTTTAAAATGGTGGAACCTGTTTCGTTCTCTTACAGTAATTTGCCTTTGATAGATCATTGAAATATATTTAGTGTACGTGTGACAGTCACTACACATCCTAAGGTTTCTAACTATTCTTATAGGAGATCCCTGAGATGTATGTATGAGTGCAAAAGCAATTGCTAACTTCTGACTATGATACTTTAACCTCTCTCTCTTCTCTTCTTCATCCACATCTAGCAGTACTTGAGTCGTGTCTGCAGAATAGCCTTCAAATCTCAATTGCCATTCCATCTGGTGTATCATCTCGTAAACGCACTTACATTGGGGGTGTGACATGTCTTGTGAAACAAACTTGTGCACTTCTCTCTTCACCTCAACCAAGCTACTTCCAGGTGTTTGTGTCAAGCCCTTGGAAGCCATTTCTGTTCTAATTCTTGCCACATTGTCCCATCTTTGAGCTTGTGCATACATATTCGATAGGACAACATAATCACTAGGGTTATGCATGTTCAATTGGAACAGCTTGTTAGCTGCAAACTCCCCAATTTCCAGGTTTTTATGAACTCTGCAAGCACTAAGAAGGCTTCGCCATATTATGCCGTTTGGCCTAATGGGCATGCTATTGATGAGCTGCATTGCTTCCTCAAGCCTTCCTGCTCTGCCCATGAGGTCTACCAGGCAACCATAGTGTTGAATTGTAGGTTGAATTTTGTGCTCATATTTCATCCTTTTGAAACATTGGAGACCCTCCTCTACTAGGCCGGCATGATTACAAGCGCTTAGTACACCCACATGGACAACATCATCAGGTCTCAAACCTTCTCGAAACATCTCTGAGTATAGCTCAAGAGCTTCCCTACCATGTCCATGGATAGCAAGCCCACAGATCACCACAGTGTAAGACAATTTGTTCTTCTTGGTCATCTTTTGGAATAGACTCAACCCTTTCTCTAGGCACCCACATTTAACATACATGTCTATTAAGGAAGTCTCTACTATCACATTGAGTGCACTAACGTTTCTCAACAAAAATCCATGGCAGCACCTTCCCAAATCAAGTGCACCCAAATGAGTGCAAGCAGAGAGCACACTGACTAAGGTACTTTCTTCAGCCCTCAAACCCTCCCTTCTCATATCCCCAAAAAGTTTCAAACACTCACTCCACAAACCCAAATTAGCATGAGCTGCAATTATAGCACTCCAGGAAGCAACACTCTTTTGATCCACTAATTGCTCAAAAACACCACAAGAAAGTTGTACCTTACCACACTTGCCATACATGCTGATCAAACTGTTCTGCACAAACACATCATTTTCAAGTCCAAGCTTGAAAACATGCCCATGAATTTGCATCCCTTCCTCAATTGCCACTAACCAAGCACAAGCCTTGAGAACAACTGGGTAAGTGAAATTGTCAGGTCCAACTCCTCTCTCAAGCATTTGACAGTAAACAAGCAATGCCTGATCCCAGTTCAAAGCCTTCACATGCCCCTTGATCATGGTGTTGCAAACAAACGAACCCGGTTCCTCGATTTGTTCGAAAATCGAGCAGGCATAATCCATGCTTCCCCATGCTGAGAGAGCACAAGTGGCCACAAGATTGCCTGCAACAAAAGAATCACAGAAAATACCCAACTTGAGAATATGGGAGTGGACTTGCTTGAACTCCTCCATGTTCTTGCATCTCTTCAAAAGTGACAAGCTTTCTTGCTCCTTCAACCTGAAATGGAGTTCTTGGCTTCCTGGTGGATCTTTGGCAGGTAACAAGAGATGGGTTTGGTGGTTAAGGACTGTGGTCCCTGTCATCTGGTGATTCTGCTCACCACAACCATCTTAAGCCAATAGGTTTTGCTGAATACATATCAACATTGACACCATCAAGTGATGGACTAGGGACTTAAAATGTAACACCCAACTGGGGTTTGAAGTGAAGTATAGAGTTGTAAAAGCAGAAGTTTGGTTGCTGATGAGGAAGGAAAAACAGTAGTGAGTGGATTTGAATCTTAGCCATGAGATTGGAAAGGCAAATTCCAACCAGAAAAAAAAACAGTGTCAGAAAATGGGATGAGTGTATTTGATAGGATAATGTCATGCAAGGGGTAAGATATCATATCTCTTTTTCTCAGAAGGCCAATTTACGAAAATACTCCTTGTAATGAGTAACACGTTTTCAACTAGGACAACAAGTTGAGGCCAATTTTGTCAATTGCTAATCCAAGTTTTTTTTTTTTGTGAAACCTAAGTTAATATCTATTTGACCAAAAAAATAAAGAGTTAATATCTATTGGATCAAGCGGATTACGTGAGTAAGATCAGATTTATTATCAGATTTGTTTTACGATGTAAAGAAGATAAAATATATATATATATATATATATATATATATATATATGTGTGTAAAGAAAAAATGACAGAGACGTAGAGTTCTGTTTCATTAAATGATTTTGGTAGAAACTTAGCACAATGAAACTCAACGAAAGATAAAAGTTGTTTCAGACAGATATTAACCCAATCAAATCAGGATGTCATCATTAGGTAATGCGGACTTTAATTCTTTCTATATTTGAGAGAATTAAGCAGAAAATATTGATTTCTAAATATAAAAATATCAATATTTTGGGAGTTTGTGAAATAATGATAATATTAAAAAACATTGACGTTTACCTTTCGAAATGACATCTTTCTTTAACATGAATGGTTACAAATCTGAGACGGGGTTAAGAAATATTGAAAGACCTAACTTCTTTTTTTTTTATATATATATTTTGCGTGTCATGACCACATGTGCATAGTAACTTGGAGCAAAGGATTCTTAAATAGTTAGAAGGTTATGCGATTTGCACTTGTTATACAATATCGCGTTGTATAACTTAAGGTGACTTACAACAACTTTTCCCAACTTTCAAGCATTGGGGGGTGAATCAAGCCGTCGCAATAAGTCATTAGTTGTAGGGGATATTTTCACAAATGGTGTATGAACTTTAAGTCATTATACACTTTGGTGTACCAACTTTCATAACTATCAGAATTGTGTAGGGGATATTTTCACAAATGGTGTATGAACTTTAGGTCATTATACACTTTGGTGTGCCAACTTTCATAACTATCAGAATTGTGTATTAAGTTTGCTCAAATTTTTCATTTTGATGTACGTCGTTAAATTTTTCGTTATCTTTCCGTTATGCTTACAAAAAAAAAAAAATAATAACAAAGCTAAAGGAAAGATAACGGAAATTTTTTTTTTTGCAAAGATAACGGAAAATTTAACGGCGTACACCAAAATGAAAGATTGGAGCAAACTTGATACACCATTCTGATAGTTATGAAAGTTGGTACACCAAAGTGTAGAATGGCCTAAAGTTCATACACCATTTGTGATATTTTCCCTTAGTTGTGGTGATGGCAATGAGGAGAGCTACGTGCGTCATTTCTAATTTTGTTAAACTACTCCTTTACAAAATAATAATAAATTGAAAAAAGTGCAAACTTATAAAAAGTAGGAAGATTTTGTACTTTCAAATTTTATGTTGGGTATTTATACCTCTCATTTTAATAAAAGGACTATTCCCAAGTCTATTTCAATTTTACTCCTAGAGTGCCTCATTCATCTCCTCTAATTCCTTTTGATTGTTGCCCGAGAGAGAGAGAGAGACAGAGAGAGAGAGAGCACACACATTCCTTTATGGTAGTGATAAGTGATATCAAATTTTTCAAACTTTTGTTGGCGACAATAGTTAATCGTTTAGGCAAACAATAACCACCATTTTAGAGTAAAACCATTGTCAAGAAAAGAAAGACCAGGAAGGTGGTGTTAGGTCGAGCTTTATACTGACCTTGTGTTGGACACTTTTGTCCTCAAATGTACAGTCCTTGAGCTTTATACTGGTCACTCCTTGTATTTTTCTCTTAAAAATAGTTCAGTCCCTCGCTTTTTAAATTAAACAGTTTAGTCATTATTCTCTATAATTTTCACATAATAGATCAAAAATAACTATTTTACCCTTACTTCCTTTTTTTTTTTTTCCTCTCTCTCTCTCTCCCCCTCCCTCCCTCCATCATATATATATATATATATATATATATATATGTATATGTATGTGTGCACATATATTTGCCCCTCACTCTCACGAAACATCTCCCCCTCCTCTGTATTCCGCCAAGTATCTAGTGAGATATATATATATATATATATATATATATATATATATATATATATATAAGATGAAGTGAGGGGTAAATATATATAAATTTATATATATAAAAGATGAAGTGAGGGGTAAGTATATATAAATATATATATATATATATATATATATATAAGATGAAGTGAGAGGTAAAATAATCATTTAGACCATATTGTGTGAAATTTGAATGTTTGAGGAGTAATTTGTTAAAATTAGGATAGTAATGACTGAACTGTTGACGCCCTAAAAGAACATGGAGTGACCAGTAATTTCCCCAAAATATATTAAGCTAATGACCATCAATTACAATTTGCTACATTTCTTTCCCATGTGCAAGGGCCAAAGACATGGTATATATGCGGTCACTTAAAGCTAATAACCTTTGCCTATAATTATTATTTAGTTTTTCATTAAATGGTATTTTATGAAAATAACCTCGCTACATATGTACAAAAACAAGTCAATTTAAAAAAAAAATAAGAGAGAGAACATGTCAATTTTGCAGTAAAGATAATCTCACAGATTAGACAAGATTATTTAAAATACATTTAACGAAAAATTTAAAAAAAAATTAGCATAAATGAGCCTATATGGGCTTAGGATTACCTCATAGGTCTCAAAGATACTAGCCATACACATGGGCTTTGTTTCTCAAATTATTTATCTTGTGGTAATGTGCTAAAAAAAGATATCTATTTTTTTTTTAAAGGATATTGATTTCATTAGATTCAATAGCCATTAATAAGGGCTAGAGTTTACTATGTACTTGGATAGGGAACGGACAAGGATCCCGAACTATATCAAGTACTCATTACAGCTATGTTTTGAGCTCGCTATAGTAGGGAACTTATAATACAAAGAATAACTCCGCGTCTTCTAGGGCAAAATCATCTTCTAGCCTTCCATTAGCTAATCACGCAATTGTGGTGCCAACAAAATGCCACTTCTTAGCAAACAGATAGGAGCAACTCCTTATCCACAAGCCGCTTAAAGCTAATCTTCTTCCAAATAATTACCAACTCCCATAGTACTCATGATCTGAAAACGATTAGTCTTGGACCATATATTGACCTAAATACCCAAGAATGTCCACCTCTTAGGCCGAGCCCACCATTATTACTAAGTGATAAATTTGGGTGGCAAGGCACCCTCCCTACAGGCTCACAGACTAGAGCCAAGCAACCCAAATTCGAGCCCAGGCCCAAAAGCTTAAGCCCGAATTTGAGCAAACTGAGGAGAAGCCCTAAGCCTCTTCTGCCACTCCATCACCGCTGCCGACAAACTTTCAGGCGGCTGGCCTTTCCAGCACGACATCAATCCGTCAAAACCCGACCAAAACCTGCAACTGGATCTACAACACAGGTAATTAGAGCACCAATAGCAAAAAATCGATCCTAAACAGAGATCTAAAACTAACGCCGATTTGTACCCAACGCCAATATGCTACGCCTAAACTTTGACCATGATCTGTTAAACCACGCTGAAATTTAACCCCCACACCATCGACTTTTATTTGTATGCTCGAAAACAATCTGGTAAGCCAAGATTTGCTATCGAGAAGCCAAGGCTCTACTCAATGGCTACTAGGGTTTTGTACGAATGATATTTGATATTTTGAATTAGCTTTTTGAGTAAGTGTGTAGACACTGTATTATACAATTGAAAGAATTGATTTCGAGAAAGAGTGTCGCTTCTTTGAAGAAACATGGATTGGTTAGGCAGACCGCCATGATGGAAGGCCAGGGGCTCGTAGATGAGTTTTGAGTTTTATCTACTAGTTTTGAGTTTTATTAATAAATAAGGGTGTCAAGATTTATATAGTAAGGCCGAGGCCCCTATACTACGGAAGGCCGTAAGCAATGGCTCGAGCCACTCAACAATAAATCCAACGAATCGAATCGAAGAGTTTTGAGACATGAAAGGTATTTTAAGATTATTTATTTATGTTTATCAATTTATAATGGCAATAGTGTAGCTCTCTAAGAAATGTGAGGAAGCAAAGGGGTGGAAAAATGTAGCCAAAAACTGAAAAAAAAACGGCACCGAAACCTCAACCTAGGTCGAAAAAACCAAACCGGAAAAAAACCGAACCGAAGTGCAAAAACTGAACTGAACCGAATCTGAGTGGTTCAGTTTTTGGTTTCAGCCTGATCGAAACCGAACCGAACTGAGAACCGAACTTACCTGAAGCGACGTCGTTTTGGGGGATCAGCTGCTTACCTTATACGGCGTCGTTTTGAACACGAAGAAAGTCAGAAACCCTGACTCCCTAAGTCAGTCCCTCTTCTAGCCTCTCTCTTTGACCCATCGACTCATCGAAGCTAGCTGCCACTAGCAGAGTAGCAGCCTGCAGCCAATCCAACCATCCTCTATTCCTCTTCCATTCATTCATTCAGCCCGAGTGTCAGAGACCCAGTCGCCCTCGAGTCCTCGTCGGCGCCCTAGCTTCCTCCCTGGCTCCCATCACATCCTCGTTGTCGCCCTCGGAGCCCTTCGCGTCCTCTCTGTCGCTGTCGAGTCGTCGTCGTCGCCCTCGAGTCCTCAATGTAGCCCTCGGAGCTCGAGACCCCGAGTGCCCAAGTCATCATTCATCAGTGCCTCGTCATCGCCGTAGTGTCCTCTTTGTTAGTTCGTTGCCCTCGCGTCCTCATCATCGCCGTCGCGTCCTCATCGTTGCCCTCACTTCCTCGTCGTCGCCCCGTCACTGAGGCTCCCAACGGAATCGGAGCAGTCACGGCCCGTCAGTGCTCCACATTGCAGACCACGGCGCTCTCGCAGTCGTGATCCATTCTGCCCGTCAATCTTCTCTTCTAGCCGGTAAGCATCTTCAGTGATTTCCTAATTGGTTTCCTCTTTTTGTGATTTTCAGCCCCTAATTGGTTTCCTTTTTCTGTGATTTTCAGTGCCTATTTCCTGATCTCCTAGTCTCCTCAAGTCGAACTGTCGAAGACAAGCATAGTGCAGGTGGTTTGAAGTGTGACTGTGAAGAAAAAAATCAATTTCATCATTTGAGTTTTTGAGGTAACATTTTCTGACATTAGCCAATTAGTTTGATTTTGAGATTGGTCGTTTCTGATTTGAAGCAGTTTTGAATTTTTGATACTTTGATGCTCTGATGGCATTGTGAATTGGTGATTAATGATTTAATGATTATAGAGCTTGAAAGCTTACTGCAGACCTGCATTTTCTGGTGAGGTGTTATTTGCTGTTTGTTTTACATGTTGTTGTGGAATTGTTTTTGAATCATTGTATAATGGAGTAAAAGGTTGTTTTTAATAGATTGATTCATTGAATCATTGAATACGGCAATAAGCTAAATAGCTAATAATACCTTATACCATACTATTTTTTATGTAGTGAGCTAATTGCAACTCATTGAATTTGAATATGAGTGATTAGTAGCAAACATTATGAGGAGGCAATCTAAATCTGCTGCTACTAGTACCAGTGGTAATCTGAAATCAACCTCTTCATCTCAGGTACCAATTTTGTTTCTTTTTAGTGCTATGGGATTTGGAACTGCATTTTTGTGTTTTTGTTTGTTACCGCAGTTTATGTGTTTGTTTATTACTGCAGTTTTTGTTTTTGTTTCCAATTGTAGTTTGGGTTCTGTTTTACAAATGATCGTTAATGTTGGTGAATCTACAACACCAAAACCTCTCCATGAAGAAACTTCTGCTGCAACTCTAGAAGTTCAAGGAACTCAAGAAAGTCAAGCAACCGAGCTTGAAGATGATGGAAGTGTGGAAAGCATCCTTGAGGCGTTGAAACGAAAAGAAATGTCAGATATTTGGAATCATTTTTAGAGGAATGTGGTGGATGGTAGAATTAAGGGTAAATGTAATTATTGCGGAAAAGAATACTATGCTGATCCTAGGAAGAATGGTACAACATCCCTTCTAAATCATATGAATAAGTGTCTAAAGTATCCCCCTAATATTGAGACGTTGTAAGCTAAAAGGCAAAAGATTTTCTCTTTTAAGAAACCAACTACTGAGTTGTGTACTGTAGATTGCACTCAAGAAGAGCTATCTATGTTATGTGTAGAGTACATAATATTAGATGAGTTACCATTTTCTCATGTGGAGGGAGAGGGGTTTAAGCGTTTTATGGGTAGAGCTCTTCCTTATTGGAGAATTCCTTCCCGTAAGACAATAGCAAAAGATGTCCTTAAGTTTTATTTAGAGGAAAAGAAAAAATTGATGGATCAATTGAGTAGATATAGGTTGTCTCTTACAACCGATACATGGACTTCTATTCAAAACATTAATTATATGGTTCTCACTGCATATTTTATTGATGAGAATTGGGTGTTGCATAAAAGAATTTTAAACTTTTGTGTGATTCCAAATCATAAGGGAGAGGCTATAGGTAAGCTATTGGAAGATTGTTTGTTGGAATAAGGTATAGAGAAGATTCTCACATTCACCGTTGATAATGCTTCGTCAAATGATGTTGCATTAAAGGAGTTAATTAAGAGAATAGGTGATTATGGTGTCCCTAATGCAGTGTTGCATGGAGATAAGAATTTGCGTGTGAGGTGTGTGGCCCATATTCTTAACTTGATTGTCCATAATGGGTTGAGTGTGATGAAGCTATTTATTGGTGCCATTCGTAATGCAATGAGTATGTTTGATCACCACAAAGGCTTGATTTTTTCAAGGAATGTGTTGAAAAGGTGAAACTAGAGTGCAAAGGGCTTGTGATTTTAGATGTCCCTACTAGGTGGAATTCCACATTCTTGATGTTAGAACGGGCTTTGAAATTCCAAAAAGCTTTTGATAGAATGGTGGATGAGGATGGGGGTAATTTTTGTGCATGGCTTGAAGGTGCCAAGGGTGAAAAGCCAAAAGAAGGGCCACCGACAAGTGTTGATTGAGAGTATGGGGGCAATTTCTGGATTTCTTGAGACCATTTTATGAAATTACTTTGAAGGTATGTTGTTCTAATTCTCCTACCGTTCATAATAATTTTGGTGATTTACTCCCTATTTATGGTCTCTTGCAAGAATAAAAGAATCCATGTTTGTGTGGGATTGCATCACCCATGCAAGATAAGTTTCAAAAGTATTGGGGTAGCTTTGAGAGGTTGAATCACTCTATATTCATTGCTATTGTTCTTGATCCACGTCATAAACTTGAGAAAATTGTTGACTATTTTGAGATTCTAGATGGGGATATGGATGAAAATGTAGAAGCTAACACACAAAGTGTGAAAGATCTCTTGTATGAGCTTTACAAGGTATATGAGGAAGATGGAAGGGAAAGTGGTGTTATTGGTGTTAGTCGTCCTCAAGTATCAAGTGAGGGGATCTCTTCTTCAAGTAAGAGTCTAACGAATTTAGAAAAGAGATTGAAAGAGAATGAGCAAAGGAGAAGAGCAAAGAAAGCCGAGATCGTCAACAATGATGTGGATAGGTATCTTAGAGATCCTATTGAAGGAGATGGTGAAGGCTTTGACTTGTTGGATTGGTGGAGGGTGAATGGAGTTTGTAAATATCTTAAATTGGCCCGCATTGCAAAGGATATTCTAGCTATTCCAGTGTTAACCATAGCTTCGGAATCTTCCTTTAGCACGAGTGGGAGGATTATTGATCCATACCGTAGCTCCTTAAGTCCTAAAATGGTAGAGGCATTAATATGTACACATAATTGGCTTAGGAGTGAATATGTGTATCTACATCATATGCCTATTATTGAGGAGATGAAGTTGTGTGAAGAAGCGGAAAAAGGTAATTGTTTCTATTTTCTTAGTTAAAGTTTTTTTGATTAATGAAGTTGTAATATTTATGTTATATATGATTGTATGTGTTTCGTTTATAATGTTTATCTTTTTGTTATTCACTTATGTCAATGTAGAGTTGCTTAAGATGCCATGTGGAGCTGCAGTGGGAAGTAGTCGGAGTGATATGTTACCTCCAAAGTCGAACACTTCATCTTCCTGAGCTTGAGATCATGCCCTACGCCCTCCTTCATATATTGATGGTGGTGATTCATTCTTTTTGTGTTGATGAATAGATGGACTTTATAAACTTTGGACTCTATATTTTTTTACGATTTCATGCATATTTTCATATATTGATGCTAAAACTTGATGGATTATATTGTTGATGGATAATTAGACATTAAAAATTTTAGACTCAATTCTTTAGTAAGAAACAAAAAACTTCTGAGTTATAGATTTACAATATCAAAGACTACAAGAGGTATAAGTAGGAATGGTGAAATGTGTTTTTCTCTAAAAAAAAAAAAAAAAAAAAAAAACTAAATGAACCGAACCGAACGATCCGGTTCGGTTTTCGGTTTCAGCACCTCAAAATCTCAAAACTGAACCGAACCAAACTGAGTCCAAATTCGATTCGGTTTTCGATTATGACTCGAAACCTAACTGATTAGAACCGAACCCACCTCTAGAAGCAAGTGTCATTTCAATGAAACAAGCATAGCAAAACCAAAGAGGAGATATAATTTGTGAAAAACAAAGGTCGCTAAAGTGCCAATTTCATCTCCCTTTCAAAATTCCCCTTCGTAAATATCGAAAATATGTGGGTCGCAGCTCGTGGGGTTGTTGACCATCGCCACTCATGACTTCCAAAGAGCCTCACCCACTCGCTCGCATGTGCGCGTGGAAAATCGGAGAAAAAGATGATCAGTAGCACGAGCCGAACTGTCTTATCATTCGTCATTACTAGGACGACTCATGTTGGAGTGAGTAGCGAAGAAGACTAAGAAGAAGATAAATGCCACTGTGAGATTAGATACAACCTGCGAGTCCCACAACCCTACTTTTCCTCTCTCTCTCTCTCTCTCTCTCGCTTTCAAAACCTCCTGTGTTTCATTGCTCCTCATATCAGCTGATAAGCTTGTACTGGATTTGCACACGAAGAAGAAGAAGAAGAAGAAGAAGAAGAAGAAGGGTTTACCCTTTTGGTGATTGAAAGCAAAATGCTTGGTGGGTTTTGAGCACAGATTCCCTTTCATGTTGTCCCTGTCAAGGTATTTGACTTTCTCACTCTCGAAAGCTCTCAGCTTTTCTTCCTTTTTTCCTTGAAAACGATCCTTTTTTTTTTTGGGGTTCCAAAAGTGGGATATTTACCATTTCCATTTTCTGGTGAGTAATCTATTTCTGTTTGAATCAGTCATGGGTGTGCTGGGATGGATTTTGTTTTTCTATTTGCAGTTTGTTTTGACTCTCTGATTTTTTCTACTATTTGGACCACTGCATGAGTTAAAAAGGTGGGCTTTATGGGTTCCAAGCTTTTAAAACTTGTATTATATGCCAAGTTAGGTGCTAGGTTTTGACTGGAATTTCATCCAATCTTAGATGGGTTTTGTTGGGTTTTGCTTGAAAGTTATTATTGGACTCTTGAGAAAGGTTGAATTTGGTCGCATTCAATTTGCATTTGGTTCAAATCTTTGATTAGTTTCTGAATTCAAACTTGAATACTTTCAAAGGATGACCACCGTTGGATTGCGGCTGCTCCAAGACTATTACTGCTTCTAAGCTCCATCCCATCATCAGGTGAACTGTTAGTACCTCAAGTTTTTTGGTGTAGTTCTTTATGAGGTTTTAGCATTAGGTTGTTCATGCAAGTCCTTTAGTTGGAGAATATAGAGCATAGTCTTGAATGGTTTTGAGAGATTATAGTTTGACGCCCCGTCGTTGAGAGGATAGAGAAAGTTGTACTATAGAGGAGGAAATGGAGCAAATGGAGGGAGAGAGCTGGAGGGAATTGGTGAAGAAGATGCTCCCACCGGGTGCTTCTCTCCCCGATGATGCTTCTGATCTTGATTACTCCATTGCTATGGAGTATGAGGGCCCTCCTGTGGGTTATGAAGTACCTAGGGTTGACCCTCTTGATGTTAACTCACGTGCAATCCCAACTGCAGAACCGCTATCTGAATCTCAAAGATCGGTTACCAATATGGGTCCACCGGTTATTGAACCAATTCCTCTGCCAATGTCTCGTATTGCTGGTGTCACAAGTTCCCCTACTCAAAGTCCAAGGGTATCAGGAAGCTCAGAATCTGTAGTGTCGGTCTTGCAAAACCCTGACTTTTCTTCAGCATCACCTTCAGCTTCTCCAGGTTCAGTTCATAATCCTCCAAGTGTTCCACCCAAACAAGTTGCCAGTGAAGTGAAGCGAGCTCCAGTGGTCACTTTCAATACTGTTGATAGGCCTCAGAAGAAAGAGGCTGATGTAGAGAAGCCAGTTTTTCCACCTTATGTTGCGGTTTCAAAGGACAAGAAGAAGAAAAAAAGTAGAGTTTGTTACCGGTGCCGAAAAGGAAAGTGGGAAACTAAGGAGTCGTGCCTGGTTTGTGATGCCAAGTATTGCAGCAATTGTGTACTTCGGGCAATGGGTTCAATGCCGGAAGGGCGTAAGTGTGTGACATGCATTGGTCAGCCGATTGATGAATCAAAGCGGCTGAAATTGGGTAAACAGTCGAGGGTATTGTCCAGATTGCTCAGTCCCTTGGAAGTCAAGCAGATAATGAAAGCAGAGAAAGAATGTGCTGCCAATCAGCTACGGCCAGAGCAACTGATAGTAAATGGATTTCCATTAAAACCAGAAGAGATGGCCGAATTACTTGGATGCGCTTTACCTCCGCGGAAGTTGAAGCCTGGTAGATATTGGTATGACAAAGAATCTGGTCTCTGGGGAAAGGTGAGTGCATAATAACAACTCTTTTTCCAACTTCTGGAATAAATAATAAATATACTGTTATGGATCTCCTTGAACATCCCAACTTCTTTTAATTTGGCAGGAGGGAGAAAAACCAGATAGAATCATAAGTTCAAACTTAAATTTTACTGGGAAACTTAGCTCTGAAGCAAGCAACGGAAACACTGAAGTTTATATGAATGGTCGAGAAATTACAAAACTTGAGTTGAGGGTGCTTAAGGTGAGCACTCTAGCTTTGTTTGATGAACTTTTTATTCTTTTTCATGTTATAAGATGTGACCTGTAGGCTTGTGCTATACCACTAGGTACTAGGTTTGAGTGAATAGCCCCTTAGACTATGATTTTGTGAATTTGATGTTCCCTTTTATATGAGTATGCTTGTTCTGTACTAAGAGTATGATTTTGTGATGACCCATGATTTTGTGATGACCCGCTTTGGTGTTCTACTATTGCTCTTGTTATATTCAAATTAATTTCTAAGGGGAAAAAAAATCAAAAACCTTAGAATGGTTATATTATTATATCAATTTTGTATTTATATGTGAACATGCCAGGCCAGTTGGTCACTACTTTCTCTAAGGCGTTCATTGTATATTTATGATCAATCTTAAGTTAGATTGGTTATTTGTCCCAACTGCTTTCTATGGAGTTTGTTTGCATGTCCTTATGCACATTTAACCCTCTTCATAAGCTACAGGTTCATCAAAATGATTCTATCTGGGTGTTGCATGAACTAAAAACCAATTTTTTTCTCTGTTGGTCGTTTTGTCCACGGTTTTGTTTTTTTTTTTTTTTTTTGTGGCTAGTTTTGGTTTGATGTAATTTTATCAAATTGTTATGTTATTCTAATTCATGTCTGACTTCTCATGGACAGCTATAGTCATTACTTCAATTGAACAGTTACTCTCCTGGCTATCATCATTCATTGTAATTTTGCATCGGCTTTCACTCGCGCTGTTCTTATCTTAACCTAATAGATGAAGAGAAATGTATTGTAGCTATGTGATATAACTCTTTGCATGGTGTTTTACATTACCCGAATCAGGGTCACAGTTCACATTATATCCATGTCCGATTGAAGAGTCCTCAATATGTTTATGGTTTGTTTATCAGTTTGTTAATCTTGCTATGAAGGGATGAACATTGTTAAGCTTTAACATGATCAGTGCCTATGCAACATGTCTTTATTGCTTTTCTTGCAATGAATTTGATGTCTCTTCTAATATACTTCTTTTACTGTCAGGTGGCAAATGTGCAATGTCCACGTGACACCCATTTTTGGGTCTATGATGATGGCCGTTATGAGGAAGAAGGTCAGAACAATATCAGGGGAAACATTTGGGAGAAGGTATGTAATGGAAACTCCATTGATTTTTCTGTGTCCCTATATTCGATCATGGATTCTTTAACAGTGTTAATTTGCTTCTTGCTAGACAGGCTACAACTCGGTTTGTCTGTAGCCTGTTCTCTTTGCCCGTGCCACATGGTCAACCTCATGGACCAAGAGATGAGGCTAGCAATTATACCACCGTTCCAAATTATTTGGAGCAGAAAAAAATTCAGAAGCTTCTTCTTCTTGGCCTTCCAGGGTCTGGAACAAGCACTATCTTCAAGCAGGTACAGCCTTCTCTTATAATTGATGCCTTGAAAGATTGTTAGTAAGGCTTGTTTCTCTGCCCATTGAAATTTCATATCATGGGTTTGAAAATAGTGTCTCTGCACAAAACATTGACCAAATACTGGCCATTTGTTTATGGTCGATACCTATCATCTAGGGAGGTCTGCAGTCAGTGCCCCACATTTAGGAAAGAAAATCTGTTTCATTGAGGTTCACCATACTCTGCCCATTTGGTTTTTAGTCGAAACCATAAATTGATCTTTAAATTAACAAGCATTGCTTGACAAATTTTATGTGTTTCCATTTCTAATGGAATTCCACTGAAGTCTCAAGTTTTTCGGTGGTAAGTTAGGTTACGGGTAATGCTCATTATTTTCTTGTGATTACTGGATAGGCGAAGTTCTTGTATGGGAACAAATTTACTGCAGAAGAGGTGCAGGATATAAAGTTGATGATCCAAAGTAACATGTACAAATATCTAAGCATTCTGCTAGATGGAAGGGAGCGCTTTGAAGAGGAGGCTTTATCTAGGATGAGCGCACGTGGTTCCCATGATCAAAACAAAGCAACAGGTAGTTATATACAAATATATTTGTTCAATCCTACCTCAAATTTCTACTACTTATTGCTGCAGTCCATAGGAACTATGTATTCCCAAGTTCGTAATTGCAAGCCAAGCAATCTACTTATGCTTTGTACTGTTATGAAAAGTCAAGTAGTAATTGTAACAATGGTAATTTCTACTACGCTTCAATTTATTGGGACTTGCACATGAGTGAATCGTTCCAAGTTTTGTGAAGTTACCAATACCAATGAGGAGAAAGTGCAAAGAACAGCCTGATTTGTATTGCATCTGAATGCTTGTTGAAAGTGTCATGTCAACAGTGCAGGACATTACTGTAAACTTGCGTACTCTCAAACTGCCATAATGAGTTTGATTGTTGTAGAATTTCCACTTGGCCTCTCTTTGCTTACATACTTTTTATTGGTCTCTCTTTTAGTTGCTTAAGTTACAGGTTGAAGAATTTAAATTGGTTTCTTGTTCCTATACTATTTTATGTTATCATTATTTATAATTCATATCATGTTCTTTGGTTCATTTGAATTTCTTTGAATATATCACAGTCAAAAAGCTCTTCAATGCCATTTGTTTCTGTTTGATTTGTTTGGTATTGTAAGTGTCTTACGTCATGTTTGATGCTGTTATACTCCCTTTAGTCATCAATTGGATAGGATGTAGATAATGTAGCTGTTGTTTCATTATTACTGCCTTTTCTTCTCCAAAAGTAGTTCTACCTATGAGTTCATATATGATATTAGCAGTTATTATGATATCAGTATTTCACCCAAACGCATACGCACCACAAATCAAATATGTTTATGATACTGAGGTATATGCTAGAGTTATCCACTATTGCAAGACAGTTCTGATATATGGCATTACATGGTTAAATACAGTAATTGCACCAAAATGAAACATGTTTCCAATATTGTGTTTGATTCTGACCGTGTACTTTTTTCAGGTGTTGAGGTTGATAGTGATGAAACTAGTCAATGTATCTACTCCATCAACCCAAGGTTGAAGCATTTCTCTGATTGGCTTCTGGACATTATTGCTACTGGAGATTTAGATGCTTTTTTCCCCGCTGCAACACGCGAGTATGCTCCGTTAGTTGAAGAGGTGTGGAAGGATCCTGCTATTCAGGAAACATATAAAAGAAAAGATGAGCTTCATTTCCTCCCAGAGGTTGCCGAATACTTTTTAAGCCAGGTATTTCCATTACATTCATATTCATCTCATTTATTTTGTGTAGTAATACAAACTTCAGTGTTGCATAGAGCTTACTGCTGGTATTCTGTTAACTTTTTATTGATAAAAACAGAACCATGTTCTCTTAATATGTGAGGTAACACAAGTTTGTGTATGTTGTATAAATTTTACTTTTGACATTGAATACATTGTAATTTGTCCTTATAGTCCCTTGTCAAACCTATTCCTGTGTGAAATGTCGTGCATGCAGTTTTAAATATGACATAAGAACAAGAAAGTTGAAGTAATTGAAGGATTGCGAGTCACATCATCACCTAGGAATCTTTGTAGGTCTAAGTGGTGGAAGTTAGAATCAGTATTCTTACCTTGAGTGCTGTGTCAGCATGTTGAAGTTTTATGAACCCTAAAAGAAAAATCTTCAGGTCATAAGTTCTTGCATTATTTATGTATTAGTTTTCACAGTTATCAACATTAACATCAATACAAAGAAAAATGTCCCACTTTGAATGAGGCTTAACAATCTGTTATAAGTCATGAACATATTCTTTCTTATATCAAAAATAGAACTTTTCTTTTGAAGTATTATGACATTCAGGGGATTGAGGATCTGACCTCTTAGACAAAGATGAGACCCCCAAACACCAACTATTTCATGCGCAGCCACCCTACAACATTAGTATGTTATAAAGGATGTTATTGGTTTTCTAGACAAGAACTTATGGTGTTTTAATGTCATTAAACCTAGTATGTCAAATAGAACTGATGCATATGTTTGTCGGAAGTGAAAGAATTCACCAACATTTTTTGTCTTTGTTGCATGTTGTTTAAAATTCGAGCAGAATGAATGAATTTGAGAAAATTGCTACAATTAAGAATAACAACTAGAAGTGTTTTAGATTTTTTATTTTTTTTTAGCATATAACTATTTTATGTACTCCCTCTTGTTTTTCTTCTCTTAATATGCCATTCATTTTCATTAGCAAATAAAAAAAATAAAAATAAAAGAACGATAGCTAAAGCCAAAAATCATGATCATTGACGTCTGAACCACTAGAAAGTTGGAAACAAGGGAGATATGACAGATATAGGAGAAGTTGGAGTTCCATCGGAGTTGTTAGATTTAATTTGAATGCATCATCTATAGTTGCTGTGGCAGACAATATTTGTGTTTAAATAACAGGAAAGGTTTTTCACTTTTCAAAACAAGAATTTGAATCTGCTGAACTAGTATTGAACATATTTGAGTAGAATTGCAAATGGGATGATGTATATGATGTGAAGCTTGATGATACTGCTATGATACTAATGAGATATATTCTTGGAATTTTTTGGATATTAATGAAATTACTATTGAAAAGATGCATCAGTGTCAATTGTTTAAACAATGTGGGCTTATTCTTCCAGGCTGTTGAGGTATCTAGCAATGAGTATGAACCTTCAGAACGAGACATACTATATGCAGAAGGGGTCACTCAAGGAAATGGCTTGGCTTTCATAGAATTCTCTCTTGATGATCGAAGTCCAATGTCTGAAACCTATACAGAAAATCTGGAAGCTCCACCACCGCCGCTAACCAAGTAATGCTATCTTACTGTTCTGTGTATGATCTTATATGAAGCTTCATATAAAGATCTCCATTTGAAACTAGGACCTCTCTTTTACTCCTCCCACCCACCGCGTCAGTTGAGCTAAGACTCACCTGTGTACACATTTGTTTTCTTTGTTATTACACAGGAAGTACATAAAATTTATTCAGGGCAATGACTCCATTACTTTATATAAGTCTGTTTTTATTCCATCACCAATAGATGTTAATATGAAATCTTAGTTTTCTAAACTCCCTGTGTCTAATTTTACAGATACCAACTTATAAGAGTTAATGCCAAGGGGATGAATGAAGGGTGTAAGTGGGTTGAAATGTTTGAAGACGTGCGTGTGGTGGTGTTTTGTGTCGCCCTTAGTGATTATGATCAGATATGGGTTTCCCCAGACAGTAGTGGGAGTGGGTCATTGCTTCAAAATAAGATAATACAAAGCAGGGAGCTATTTGAGACTATGGTCAGACACCCTTGCTTTAAAGATACTCCTTTTGTTTTGGTACTAAACAAGTATGATCTCTTTGAGGACAAGGTTAATCAGGTACCTTTAAGTACTTGTGAATGGTTCTATGATTTTAGTCCAGTGAAGCCTCACCACAGTAACCAGTCACTGGCCCATCAAGCTTACTTCTATGTTGCAATGAAGTTCAAAGACCTTTATGCTTCTATCACGGGTCGAAAGCTTTTCGTGTGGCAAGCTCGGGCAAGGGACCGAGTTACAGTTGATGAGGGATTCAAGTACATAAGAGAGGTTCTCAAGTGGGATGAGGAGAAGGAGGCAAACTACTACGGCGGACCGGAGGATTCATTTTACAGTACAGATGTGAGCTCCTCCCCATATGTCAGGCAGGAGTGATGTCAGAAAGATCATATTTGTATTTGTTTTACAATTAAATTTTAGAGTGGGTCTACAGATGGAAATAAGATTGTGTATTTTACTTCTGTAAACATTTACATTGATATATTGAAAGGGGCTTATAAGTTGGTTCCACTTCCACATTGTGCTTGCAATGGGGTTTCTACTTTCTAGGTCTTAAATCTCAGTGAGTGCTTGTGTAGCTTTTCTTGAACATTTTCTTTAAAAGTAGAAATGACAATTTTCTTTCCCACCCCACCGTGAAATTTGAACTTGTGACCTCTCTAGAGTGACTGTTATTCTAACCAACATGCCACAACTATTTGCTAGCATACTTGAACTTGAAATATGCCTTGAAAGGACGAAAGAGTTATGCCCATGACTAGTCTAACCATATGCTATTTTGAAATCGATTTATAAGCTTCATCTTATTCAAAACCATTTGAAGCGCTGACCACTCTACAGTTTTTTGGTGGATGGTTATGTCATCCTATTAGTTGTAAACGCATATATGCTACTGTGAATAGTTCACTACGCCAGAAAATGCTTCTTTTGTTTTGGTCAGTCGCTTGAAAAGGCTTCACACGCTTCACATGTTGGTGAATAGTTGAGAATTATTGTTTTCAGACTATTGAGTGTTTATGCAGATTGGTGCCAATCTAGGAATTAATCACTCTCTCTCTAGACTCTTGTTGGCTTGAAAGTATAAATTCTAAGCATCATATATAGATCGATCAATAAACGAAAAATGGTGAAAAGAATAAAATTTCATCAATCATTTGACAGATGGTTCAACAGTTTAACAATCCAATCAATTCCTTTACTTATCTTAGTGAGTACATTTTCCCTGTAAAAGGCTGCAACTTTGGCTCTTCTTGCTTTGCAGCCTCCTTGGGTGTACCATTGGCATGACTGGTAGCTTGTGATGAACTATATCCTCTAGAAGGTTGTGCATTATCGTTGGTGGCGGTGACAAATGAAGAAGCAATAGCTGCTGCTGGCTCATACTGCAAGGGCCTGCCATCCAAACGCCTCCCAGCTCCGGTAAAAGCGCTGAATTTAGGTTCCACATCTTGATCATCAGTTGATGCCACCTTGTTTATCGGAACAGATGCTGCACCAACAGTCTTTTCGGGGTCCTTATAGTCAAGAGGAGGTGCAAGGTCAACCTCACAGTCTGTGTCAGTAATGCCTATGGCACTAGAAGGCTTTGTTTCAATGACATCCGCATAGTACTTCTTGTTTTCATATGGTAGCAAAATAGTGTCCCCAGTTGTTAAACATGAAAAGCTCTTTAGTGCCATCTCCAACATAGCTTTCGGGTTTGGGACGTCTAAGAAGTCCTTTGTATGGGACTGCAGCTTAACATGAGTGCCTTTCGGAAGACTCTTGTTTTGCAGCAGCACAAGGTCTCCCTCTTGCAAGTTCATATTCTGCATCATCCAATCAGACATGTAAATGAAGCCCTCTTCTGCAGTGAACTCCCAAACCCCACTGAGAGACCCGAAATTTCTCAGTCTTATTCTTGTCAGCATCAAAGTAATATGGTCCTAGCTCAAACAACATTGGATAAGCCATCTGTAAAGATGAAAGGACGTCGAGGGCTGAGGGAGGCATTATGATTTTACCACCACTCTCAATGTGTGCATGCTTTTCAGTCGAAGATGCAGGATATCGATGATACCTCTGCCAGACCGATGGCATCTCATCGGAGACATAACTCTGCTCCGAGTGTTGATGTATCTCATCATTCCAACCATCACTCATGTCGAAGTCGGTAGAGTAATATGTACTCTGCTCGAAATTATCATCACCTGGGTATTCATTCAAATCAATATCCATGGTAAGTATATAAGTACCGAGTCGCACTCAAAGATTAGATTGATGATCTCTCCGTGATAACTTGCCCTAACCCAAGACGTCTAGCTAGAACGATGAAAGTAGATTTAAGAATCAAAAATGTTGCGCCTCGGTTGCTATTTGTAATGGTGCTTGGCTACAAGTAATCCTTCTCCCACTTGGAAACTACCTTGCATTAAGAAACTTAGGCACAAGGAAATCCTTTTCATACAATAATTATGGGCTAAACCCCAATCAAAACTCCTTTATGAATGAGAAGTCGCCTAGGTTCTATAGAGCATGCACCGTTGAAACCAGCTAGAGCATTGTGAGCATTGCATCCATGTTTCTGAGTTCTGACAGTGGTGTTATCGCTGTGGTATGATTGGATAGATTAGATGTCCTTCACTTCTACAACTTAGTGGAGTAACAGGTTTGTATATCTAATCAGCAAACCTTTGGTGATTGCAGGTCCATGAGAGAAGTTCTAGTGTTCCACAATATATCAATATATCGAGACATCAAGCAGATTTAGTTTAGTAAAGGCGTAGACTAGTTTGATATAAAAGTAGAGTAGTTCCAAACTAGTCTATCAAAGCATGGAGTCAAAAAAAAAAAAAAAAAAAAAAAAGGAACTAACTATATGTCAACCTGTTGAAGTGGTCTTCCCTCCAACACTCTCATTTCTAGGGCTGTAAATAGCAAGCTCAAGTTCAAGCTCAGCTGTAAGAGCCAAAAACCAAGCTTGGCCTGAGCTCAAAAACAACTCGTGCTCAACTCTGTTTTTATTACGAGACTACTCGACTTAGACTTGAGCACGGCTCGCATGTTCAAGTATTTTTGCTTTGGGTGAAGGATATCACGAGTATTGGAATCATTTCCCTTACTATCTATACTCATTTGTCGTCAGTAAAACGTCAGGAAAAGAAGAAAACCATGGAGCCGAAACACATTGATAGAGTTCAACAGGTTGTCCTTTATTATTCGGCCAGAAACTAGACACGAAGACCAATTTTCTCAATTTTCAAGCTTCGATTGTTTATTACAGTTTCGCATGTTTGAGGATGTGCTTAAGAGTATAGGATAAGGCGATCCATAGTAGCTGCATTTTTCATTGATGGACAACGTGGCAGCAATCTGCCTCATTACCACTTGCATAATCAAGAAAACCATTCACCCCATTGTAGACTGATTGTAGATTAGTGATAAACAATAACAAATGCACTTTCAAAGTGGAGGATCACACATAACGGTATCTAAAGAAAACTGCCAAACACACAGTTTCATAGCCATGCTAAAAGGGTAAACAGCCGTCTTTCAATTTGAACACACATTACGGTATCTAAGAAAATTTCCGAACATAAAGTTTCATAGCCATGCTAAAGGGTAAACAGCCGTCTTCCAATTTGATCACCATGCCTCTAGGCATGCTACTTTAGAATGGAATTAGTCCCAAGTGAAGTACATGAGGAGGAAATAATTTCAAGAAAAAGCAACATACAAAAGTAGGTCCAGGTGCTCAAGCAAATGAGACTAATGTTTCCTCCGGCTGCCTTGCAAACTTTGACCCCCCACTTTTTCGCTAAGGAAATGTTACACTAGGCAGAAAACATAGAAAGAGACATCACTCACGATGCAACCAAATCAGGTGTTTCAGCCTCGATAGATAACAAAGCAGTATGCACTTTATCCAACCAACCGTCCAGCCGATCACGCACAGATTTGATCTGTGGAATTCCCAAAACTCTTGGTTGCACCCAAGAAACATGGACTGTCCCCTCAACTTGATCAATTATTCCCTCAATCAGATGAACCTGCGGTAAACATGTCCTCTAATTATTCAACACACCCTATTAAATGAAACTTCTAACTAAAACACAATAAAATCAGGTATAATCTGGTCCAAAAGGACGTCACCAATTTGTTTCAGCAATATGAAATCCAGAAACAAGTTAAGAAAGAAATGACTAAAGTGTCATACACAAGCAAAGGCAAAAGAATCCACGTTATGGTTATTGACATGAGACAAATGCAAATCATAAGGATTACCTCCTAAACCGAAAAGAAAATGAATTCAAAATGATCAGAAACACTGTTTGAGCTACGAAATCTAATATAAACTTGTTTTCGATGATCATCCTTTTCCTACAAAAAGGTCAAGACTTGTAAAGATGGTCCGTGTTAAAGAGTGTTCAGGTCTTTGCCAGTTCACCCAGCCCTGACATTGGTCACACATAAACAGTGACCATAATTACATAAAAGATTTTACCTCAGGTAAGAGATGGTTACCCATAAAGTGATGTGCTAAACTACCTTCGGACAAACCCCACGTGTAAGGTATCAACAACTCCAAGTAACGGGTTTCTTATAAAGTCAGGAATCCACTTGCACATTTAAGTCTTTCTCCACGTTCTTATAGATGAAATCTAATATGTAACATATACACTACTAAAACATAGAGCTGCTATCTTATCTGGCACACAAGCCCACACAATCATGTTTCCATGTGATGGCATATTGTCTCTACCCAACCATAGTTGTCAGTTGTGTTAATTGGGTATTGTTCTTTCAAGTTAGGGAACTCAATTTCCAAAGACTTGGTCAAGGGAACTTCATTTCACAAATATATATAAATGTAAAGGACTATGTACAATAATATCTCACCTATATACTACAGAAAAAAAAATATATAATTATTTTTAGTCATTTCCATGTCATGTTCTCGTCCTAAAATTTAGAAGATTGGAAATTAAACTAGTGTCAAGGCTCCTTAAGAATTAGGATATAGCCAGTCCTAGTAAGGAAACACGCAACCAAGATATAAGCATATAAGGTGTGCATGCCTAATTATCATGTCTCACATGCTGATGTGACTGACTGAATCATACTATTCCCCAGTTAAAACTCTGTCTCCCACTACATTACCTTTGTTTTAAATGTGTAATGAGAACTCTGGCATAAAACTCTTCATATGCATATTGGGGGGTGTGTGTGTGTGTGTGTGTGAGCATTGTCGCCGAGTCTGTCTCGGCAGAGGCTGTAGGACTCAAGTTTCCCTTCAAAGTGGGACTATTTTAATAAAGGACTCAAAAATGAAATGAACGCACTGTCCAAGTTTCAAGTATACAGGGACTCACAGAAAGGCTCTTCACAAGAAGATGCTCTACATCCTCGATCGAAAGTTTTGTACGATCTGCGATGATACTCAAAGGTATAGTTCGATCTTCAGATGGCCGGCTGCAAGGAAGCACATAACAGTTTAGTTTTATAGTAATGCAGAACACAGAAAAATCCTTTCCATCTTTTCTATAGATTACAAGAAAAAAAAGACAATCTGGAGTATACAAACCTGAAGATAATTTCCATCAAGCACAAAATGTTAATCTTTTCCAAAAGCTTCTTCTCGTTCTCAACTAATGCCGGTTGAGCACTCAGAGCAGCATTGTGCACACGGCATAACTCTTGATAACGTCCTAAATCACCAGAGTTGAATGCTTGAAGAATATAGTAAAGCCACTCTACCTTTGTCCCTAGAAGACTCTTAATCTGCAGAGTTGTTCAAAAACAAAAACAAAAAATTTATTAAATAAAAGAAAATAGAACACTATATAGAAGCATAAAATCCCTGGTTTGCAACAGTTATGTATCCATGTTAAATGCACGTATCATCATGGGTTCACTTACAGTTAATTTGGATAAGCCCCACGCTTCATAACTGTCTATAGTATTTCACATTCAATAGTAAATCTTTCAGACTAGTTTTTTTTTTTTTTTTAAGAAAAGAAAAAAGAAGCTACTAAAGATGCAGTGTAAATGAAATTATCATTGACATTGTGCCTCACACTCTATCCATGCTAGGTTGAAAACGCATCTCTTGATTTCCAATAGAGTTCGAATATGATGCCACGGTATTAGGTGCAAAAATTTGTAAGTACAATAATGAAACCACCTTCATCTTTACAGGGAACTCTTAAAAGTAATGGAAATTTAAACCATAAGAAGCAAGATAATATGAAAGAAAAAACGATCAGAAAATTTATTCTTACAATAGGATGGGCAAGTAGCTCTCCAAAGTTGTAGATGTTATCTCCTAGGAGCGCAGAAAGGGACAAATCAAATGCCAAATCCTATAACACCAAGAAAATGAAAGGTTAAAAATTCACAGCATGGAGATACAGAAGCAAAGTGTGTAACACTCAGCAGTTAACTTAAGTGAACCATACAAGGATTAAGTTTTACCAATCAGCGAATCTGGACGCTAATTAAAATCATTCCAATACACATATAAACATAAGAAAGCAATCTTGAAAGAAATCTTTAATTGACATTGGATTGAAGGTGGTCCACATTCCAGACTACAACTCCAACTCTACAAATGTTTCATTTACCAAAGTGACTGGATTTTCTCAACTAGCTTCTAGACTTTAAACTAATGATAATATATACATATATATAGGCATCCTCTTCTCTTTCTTCAACCTAAACTACAATAAGTAAAATTCATATTCCAAGACTTAAAGAGTTCAAATCCATGGGCTAAACATCATTTCACATTTTAACCCTTCGCATCTCAATTCACCAACTCAAACTCTCAAAGTATTCATATTCCAAGACTTCAGAATTTAAATCCATAGGTTAGCATCTCACTTCACATTTTAGACCTTGGCATCTCACTTCACCAACTCAAACTCTCAAAGTATGGTTACCATCTTAGTGTATCTTTTCATAGTGACCTTAGCATTAATATTTCAGTATTACAAATACATCAGTAGGTGAACAAAATGATCTTAGCTGTCATATATTCTATAGGACAATCATGTTTTCAAACATCTTCAAAGACTTGGGCATGCAGTACCTTTAAACTATAATACTCAAACATAAAACCAAACCAAGCACAAGGCACTTCCATGAGAGTCTAAAAGATTAAACGAACAGGAAAAATTAGATAAAACAATGTATTTGGGAAAACTGAAGATACTTAGATTTAAGAAACCATTTCATCTAGGTGTCTACAAGGTTAGAAGCTTCCCAATAACATACCACCAACATAGTGACAGAATGTAACACCTAGGTAAACTGACGAAGAACATGGTTCATCTCCAAGAATATAAAAACTTACCAGCTTAAATGAATCTGAGAGAGACTCCACTGATGTGTATGCTAGATAAAGAAGAGCGCTTTTGTAGAACTCAGCAAATTCCTGGCGGAACTTATAGTATTGGGATGAAACCCAATAATAACTGGCATAAACAGATGGATCAATGTCAGTCATACTGTCCAGTGTGCTCTTTCCATCTTCAAGAAGCTTTTTGCACTCCTTCTGGTCTTGTTGCTCAAGTTTGAATATTGCTATTTGCATTTTGATGTAAAGGATTGGCTCCTCTATCCGTTGCTCTCTAGTGGCCTGAAGCTTCTCAATCACCCCTTCAAGGTAACTGATAGCAGCTTCTTTCTCTGGATACTGACGAGAGACAATAACTGCAAAGTGTGCAAGCTTCAGAAGGTTGATTTTAGTCTCGAAGTCTGTGATGAAATTGTGATATAACTGTATCAGAGCATCACCAGCCTGATATAATGATAAGAAAACAAGTTAGGTACAGAAGAAAAATTTGCAGAACATAAAATTATTAAATTGCCAATAGCCAACTGGAAAGCCTTCCACGTCAAGACAAGCAGAACTCAGAGACCCATGAATGTGCACACATGTCACAAGCAACAAAACCTCCCCTACCCTTTCAGTATCAAGCAATCATATATAACCTGATCAGCTCAAGAATTCAAAAATGCAAAATGCTTGGCAAGTGTGAGTAAATGACAAGAAAGAACAAGATAAACCCTGCAATAATTGGCTTCATAGTTCTGATCAAAGTTACAGTTTCATCAAGTAACAGATAAAATGCAACCCTATTTCATTTAGACTTGCACATGTTTATAACTCAATGCAGTTCTGATTAGGCAAGTGTAACAATTAAACTCCTTATTACACACCCAGAACCTATCGCCATATGGTAATGTGGAAGACAAAAGGTATAAATGCAATCAATACCACCTAAGAAAGCATTCCTAATAGTGGCCAGGATAGGGTAGCCTACCTAGTTTCACTCATTTCCCCAACTACAATCAAAGAGTCCTGAAACTAATTTCAATTTGTTTCATAACATAAGAGGCGAAATATTATTTATTAGATTGGAGACAATTTCTGTCACATTTTTTAACACATACTAATGCCAGACTCCTTCCCAAATCCATATCAACCCCCTATTAAAGTTACACCGAGAACGGCAAGAGAAGTATACCACAGCACCAAAGAGGACAGTTAATTCAATGAGATGGCTTCCTTTCCTCCAGCAAACACAAACTTCCAGCAGGGTTTCACTTAACGGACGCCAAACGATCGAATTCCAAAGCTTCCGTACCTCACAATTTCGGCGACACCGAAGTCGATCTAACCCCGAAGCAGAAAACAAAACTAATTCCACAATCTCAAAACCCTAATTCCAACAAAACCCATCTCCACCATCCAAACACAAAAAACCCTAATTCAGCTCTAAAACCCCCACACACATCAAGCGGCAACCCAATTCAATTTCCAAAACCCTAACCCAACCCAAACTACTGCCTGCACACTCAAGCAACAGAGAAAACCCTAAAAACTGAGCTGGAGAAACAGACCTGAAACACGGCGAGAGCAACGAACTGCTCGAGCTTGAGAGTGAGCTGGTGCCATAGCTTCTTCTGGTACAGATCTGCCAGCGAATTGTACCATTCGGCGAGCTCCGGGTGCGCGTTGCGCGAAGATTCTAGGTATTGCAGAGCGGCCATGGCTGAATCAGAGAGAGAGAGAGAGAGAGAGAGTTCGCTGGTGTAAGGCCTTGTTTGGTTTTTCTATTTATACTGCTCCGATTAAAATAAACACCTTATTAACTTGTTCGGAAAGAAAAGAACTCTGAAAAATCTTTTGGGCTTTTTTATTATATTTGTAAATCTACCGACTTACTAGCGCAGCCGGCATAACAGATCGGGTCGGGTCGGAATTTTGTAAAATTGAGTTTGCGGTTATGGTAAACGGGTCGTGTTCCGACTTTTTTTATTAAACAGATGTTTTAAAAACGATCGAATTATAATATAAGTGTTTTTAGAGTTAGACGTCAGGTAACTTAATTATGGAGAACAAAATTGTATATATAATGGCTTAGTCCTCTTAAACGTGGCGTAATGAACTATTACCAAAACAGTGTGATGTATCTACCGTTATAGGCACATAGAAAAATGAAAAAAAAAAAACAAAAAAAAATTGCACCTTAACTCTTCCATTTTCATTTCTATTGAAATTACAACCTTTCCTAACTTCATTGTTTACCTACCTTCTTATCATTTTGAATTTAGCTACTTTTCTTTTATGAGTATTTTGACTATATTGCATTGGTCGGTCTGAATTGGTAATAAATATTAATTTCATAATTTAAGCTTTCAATTTGAATTGAACTACCAATAATTTCAATGTATAATCGTTCCCACTAACTTCAATAGTTGGATTTCATATGCCTGAATTCTTCTCTAAATTCAGTCCCAAGTCTCTGGGCCTTGTGGAAACCCATGGTGGTATGTTGGTGCCGGCTGAGGGCATGATGCCAAAGCCAATACTTGAGCTGCCGGGGACAAAGAAGAAGAAAGGAAGGCCTTTGGGATCCAAAAATAAAAATCCAAAGACAAAGAAGGTCTCTACTGATGAGGGCTTAACCGTTCTGTACTCGGGTAAACCCCCAAGCCCTAGCTTGAAGGGCAAAGAAAAGATATAGGTGGTTGTGGTAGGAGCCTATTTACTGTGTCTCTCTATTTTCCATAGTTTACAGGCTCACTTTAAATAAGTGAGCGGTTAATTCGAATATAAATGGTCTGTCTCTATGTATCAAAGTAGTTTCTTACTACAACTTCTTGATCTGTCTAGTTCAAGACAGCAGAAGGATATGTAAGTTACTATCTTGGCATGCGTTAATAAAATCCATTTTTCAAAAAAATATTTGGATTTTCGCTTTACCAATTATATAACAGCTATTCATTTTTAATATAGATTAAAGTTATTCGCTTCACTTTTTCTATTATTAAATTATCAAAAGTCAATCTAACTAAAATGACAGTTTAATGTTATAATGTCTTAAATCTTGTTTAGGTCTATGGGGCCTAAACCTCTACTAAGGAAATACAATTAATTACAAGTCCAATTCCAGCTCGCACAAAAAGTGAATCCTTCAAACAAAGAACAATTGTGTGTCTTCTAGAAAAAAATCAACAAATAACACCCTAACAATTGTGGTACAAACAAAACATCCTAACAAACAAATATGAGCAACTGCTTATTCATAATACGCTTAAAATACTTATATTGCATTATTAATAGAAAATGTCACAACTATTAAGATGATTGTGATCACTTTTATTGTTGGAAAGTACAATTCGAAATAGTTTTTGACATTTATATACTAGAGTTAATTTATGTTTAAAAGACGAAAAAAATAATATTATATTCATATATACATACAAATAATGTTTGTTTTTCAGTTTTTCTCATTCAATTTCTTTTCAGCATATATTTTTCCTTTTCCATTTTAACATATAGTATATTTCCTTTTATATTTATTTACAAATTAGACCAAACCTCTATATGGAATGGATGGATCTAGAGAGTTTTTGAATCACCTCATACAAAGAACCTGACACTCAAGCAGGTGAGGGTTGTATAAGATGGATGTACCAAACCCTAATTCCAAATAAAACTTAATCCATTCTACCAGACTAGAACCCTATAATGCTACTATAAATATGTGCAATAGAATTCTTGAATTGTATAGATGTTTAGAAATTTGCAATCTTACTAGGTAGGCTTTTTGTTTCAAAGTGTTGAAATTATGAAGGTTTCTCTAGCCTCTAAAGAAGAAGAGATAGATAGTGATGGTACTATAAAGCTTGACCTAGACTTCCATAAAATCGAATCAATGATCTACCAAATGTTCATATATCCAGAAGAGTTGAGGTATTATTCGTAAAATCACTCGTAGTTATATTCAGTTTTACTTATGGATGCAATGTTTATTGTTATGTATTCATTTATCAAAATCTAATTGTTCTTTTTTTTCCTGTAAGATTTTGAATTGCTTAGGCATTTTTTTTTTGTTTAACCTCTGCTTGACATGCAATCTCTTCCTCTACAAATCTTAGTATGTCTGATTTCACTGATATTTTCCTCTTTGTATTATGTTTTCATCTTTGTATATTTAGAATTTTCGCCGTCTACAGGAAACTTATGTAATTATTTTTTTTTTGAATCAAACCCAGAGCCGGGTGTCAATATATAACTTTTGTAATCTATTACCATCTCTTATTTTCTTATAATTTGGGTATTAATAAATTGCATATGGAAGATTGTTGTTGCTTTTTTTTTTCTTCTATTTTTTAATTTATTCGATAGTAATATCAAGTTACTTACAAATTGTTGTATAGGGGCCAACTTAAATTCCATATCCATCTCCTTGTTCCCCCAGAGGTTACTGTATGTGTCCCATTCAGAACTCCCACCTCCAAGTAAGGCATTCACAATGTGGGAACCCCCAGTGCCTGGATCCAGTGTGCCTGGTTAAGCAGTATTTCCAATGTCTTGATCATACATGATTTGTATTGATTTTCCTTGGCTTGGACCATCAGATAGATTTATAGTGCCACATGTCAATACCATTTCCATATTGGGAGCTTCTTCTGCATATTTTTGTAACTTTCGACCAACAACTATATTAGTAGTTGGCCCAAGATCTTTAACAAACTTCAGCAGGGTTTTTGTGTATCCAATACTATTCTGCCTACTCTACAAAACCAAGAAAGTACTTAATATGCAACTGCACATGTGAAACTAATGAATACATGAGGCCTTAGAAACTCATCCCATTTCAATTACAGACTTTTAATTGGTTGGTGTGACTTGGTGGTTGGGTGCCCAAAGAAGATTGAGGAAAAAAGATAAGGGACCAAAATATTAATGAAAGTCTACCACATGCTGTATACAAATCTCAGCTTGACAACTATTATTAATCAGTGAAATGAATGATTCCATTCTTGTATTGGCTTAATGCATGTTTGCATTGATAACTATTTTGATAATTATTCCTCAATTACTATTTCTTAGTGTGAACATTTATTAGTGTTTCTCTATACTGATTGTAGTGATGAAACTTGATACACAAATCAACTAAGTATACATATAGAAGACCCTAAAAACTCACTTTATGTTAAATTCTTACAATAAATAGGAACGTACATTGTTCTTCCTTTTAGTGTTAGATTTAGTTGTTTTCGTATTTGATTATGAATTACTATTATTTATACACATAACATTAGATTGTACGTTAAATTGCACATTTAGTTTGTTCATCTAGAAGAAGATTTTTCAAACACAACAAAAAGAACAATGATTAATGTTTCATGGTAAACATGCTTAATCATTTATTCTTTCTTTCCACATTTAAAAAAAAATTAAAAAATCAAAGTAGTTATGGAAGTGCTTAACTTTTTTCTAACATCTTGGTCCTTATCATAACAACCATTAACTGAGCCCATGAATGTGCAAAGTATGGGACAAATGGAAGATAATTCAAAATAAATATTATTATGCATAAAATTATGCCACCTTTGAAAATAAATCCAAAATTGGTTGTCCTCAACATTAACTCCACGGTTTTGTCTGCAACATTTTGTCTCCAATGCATTCTGAAAAATGAAATCAATTTAAAACAGTGCCCGGAGGTATGAAGGGATTGGAAGGGGGTCCAAGGTCCCACCTAATTATTTTGAAAGATTTCTTTTTATAAATTTTTATATGATAATTTTATATTTAATACATATTATTTTTGTTAAATTTCCTTCTACATATTACTCTTCCTTAAATAGGCATAATAAATACTATATTTATTAGGCTTATTTAATTATTTTCTGATTGAATTGCTTTCAAAAATTATGATAATTATTGCTAAATTATATAATGATGAACTCTTTTTAATATTTGATTTTAATTTTAGACTGCATTTTCTATTTTAAACTTCTTTTGACTTTTGATTCCTATACATTTACAAATTAATTTTAATAGTTAATACAAAATAAATATAGTTAAAAGATACTATATTTTTCTTCTTTTTATCGATTACTCTAATTTTTGTTGTATGCAGCAATGAAAAAAAATTTAAGAGCCCTACCTAATATAAAATCTTGGCTCCACCACTGATTTAAAAAGTAAGCATATTAAATCACATGAACAAGCTTTTTTGCGAAAAACTCCAAATCAGTTACAAAAAGTATAACTATTTCAATGCACTATCTAAAGTTTTTTTTATTTTGTTTGAAATTATTCCTAAAAGATATTTTTGTTAGGGCATCAACAGCTAAGTAATATAAAAACTAGTCTTCCGTGAGTCGAACTCATGACCACTTACTTACAAAAGGGATTTGTAATGATGAGTCGAACTTTTGACCACTCAACAGCTGAGTAATATAACAACTAGTCTTCCGTGAGTCGAACAACAGCTGTGTTATTTGTAATGATGCTTCTTCTTATAGAGTTATATTTTCGGTATGTCACTGCAATGTCAAAGCAAATAGAGTAGCCATTCGTGCATTCTTTGCTAATTAGTGCTTATTAGAATACATAGTTTCTGTGGAGTGTCTCGGTATTATTTCAGGATGTTATATGTATGCTTATTGTAATCTGGGTTCAGGCTCTACGCCCCCCTCTCAATATTTTACAATTTGATTAATCAAGGCTTGAAGGCAGCCGCACTAGCTTCTTAAAAAAAAAAACAAATAATAAGGTCCTCATTAGAGTAAGATATTTCTCATTTGAGTAATTAATTAAGTCTTAAAAGTGGTAATCGTAGTACGTTCTCATTTGAGTAATTAAGTCCTCAAAATGATAATTGTATATATATCATAATTTAACACATTGTAGAATTTTCCCAATAGTAAGACTCATATTATGCGCATCAAGATTTGAGCGATCCATAGCGAGACTAAGTCAGAGGTTTTTTCGAGGAAGACATAATCACTTCTTCTCGAAAGCTAACGCTGACTAGAAATAACACTAAGAGCATCATTTGAAGATTCAAGCTCCCTGATCACAAGATTTGTCTTGGGCTTTGGGACTGCATAATAGCAACCACCCAAAGTAGTTGATGTCAATGAAAATGGGATGATCGATGGAATCTAGGTTTTAAAAACAAGCTTAGGACAATCTTAGAACCCATAATTAGCGATTGTACAAAAGCATCCTTTGCAGCAACTTAAACCCTAGCTAGGATTTACTTAAGATTCAAACGCACTGGTTTGGGATGCATTGAACTTGGCCTAGTCTAGAACTTGTTTGGACCCAAAATGAGCATTTTGGCCTGACAAGGCACGTCTTGGAGAAATCGAGCCAATCAGTGGCTCAAGCTATATATTGTCGACAAGTTCGAAATATATATTTAGAGGCTAAATAAAGCCTACTATGGAAGCGTGGAAATGAAAAGTCAACTTTAGCACATTTTCCTACTTCGGCTAGGAGAAACCGAGCTAAACAAGGAAGGAGGGGCGGCAGACTAACCATCCGAACTTCAAATGAGTTGAAACTTTCCAGATTCATTCTAGACATCCCAAGGATCATTTCTTATGAAGAGTGCTAGAGCTTGTTCGAAGTGGAAAACCTTCAAACAATCAGTCCAATTTTCTGCAGAAGCAAAACTGGAAAACTGGACCTGTAAGGAGTCCAGTAGCATTTTCGGCCCAACCACACGGAAATAAATTCTGAAATTTTACCACAATAATCTACATCCATGGTGGATCATTTCATATGAAGAAGTCGAAAGTTAAATATGAATTCTTAGTGGAGATAAAAATTAAAGGAATAAAGAAGTGTTAGTGCTCTCACCTAACAAATCCACTAAGTGTTAGTGAATTTTGCCTAACCCACTATGATTTGTTTAAAGGCCAAATAGTGTTGCTTGGAAGCCTATATATAGAGGCTACAACAAGTATCATCTCACCAATTCACTCATCAAAATATCTATAACATGATCTAAGTTCTCTCTAGAGCAACCTCTCTAAGAGCAATTCCTCTCCTTCTCTTTCTCTTATCGGTGATCACACTCCAAGTTCTAGTCTCCTTAGGAGCCAACTTTCAGTACCACCAAACCCTCTGTCAAAGTGCTTTGGTCCTAGTCTCCTTGGGAGCCGACTGTAGTACCAGCCAAGCAAGGGTAACGCCCTCGCAAACCAGCCAAGCTAGAGTCACGCTTTAGCAAGTTCTCCTCACTTCCCAGTGGTTTTCGCTCTGCTCGATCTACAACATCGAGTATCGATTGTGATTTTGAAGAGGCTCAGCAAAATTCCTCGCCACGAGGCACAAAGAATCCCACGACGAGGTTGGTGCTCTCCTCGTCCACAATCGCTCAGAAGAAGTCAGGTCAAGGGACACCCCCGACGATCGCACCCGAACGGTGCTGGCATGCCCACGAAAGAAAAGAGACTGTTGACCAGCTCAAGAAAAACTGGAGCCAAACATTTTGGCACGCCCAGTGGGACGTACTGCGAGCTGTAAACCACACCACTATTAAGAAGATGAGGTTGGTAAGGGGTTGTGAATCTTAACGGAATAGGTGAAGTCTCTTTTGTTAATATTGACCTAAACTCCTTATTGGTGCCTAGTTCAGGTCCATTAAGGTTAAGGGCGGTTTTTATTAACACTTGTTGAACTGTCTTCACACTTATGATCTTTCTCATTTTAGTAAGTATAACCTATGTGAAATGGTGTCTAGAAAGGGGACAACGTTCATAACAGGCTATTGAATCCAGAAGTGCGTGCAAATGGGCCTAAACCACTATGTGGGAGTAGTTCATGCCAAAATGGATTCTGCCTCTTTTGTTCGCCCTCGCCCACCTGGCCATTTCAGTAAGGTTGCCCAAAGGATTTGAAAGAAAATTTGTGTCTAGGCGACTATACTTGGGCCGCAGGTCTAAACCTTGATTCACAGTGTCTTATTGAATTCAGCTACTTATTGAATTCAGACTTCCAGAAGCCATTGGGAAGTCAAGCATAAACCCTTATCAAAAGGTTTACGTTAATTGCCCGAAACATAAGACCTCCAGTTACAGACAGCACTCGCGTGCAGACTGTCGTGGTCTTTCCGAAGAAGAGGTAATCCAAAGATTTTCTTCCCACCCTCCATCGACAGAGATGTCAACTGAACGAGGAGGAAATAGACATCCTACTACTGAAGGCGAGCAAGTTCCTGCCGCCCAGCCTAATCAGGCTGGCGATACATCTAGCATCACCCAGGAAGCCGCGAGCGCAGTTACAACCATTGACTTTGTGCCTATTCTCGTTCCAGAAAATGCGACCATAGAAGAACGGCTTAATATCCTTCAACAGAATTCTGCTGCATACCATAAGAAGATGGAAAAAGCCTTTGCGGAGGACCGTCGACGGCTTGATGAGTTCACGATCTCGATCAAGAGGCTTGAGCTAGGGGCACAACAAACACAAGGGCAATTGGATGGCATGAACCAAAAAATGTAGAAGAACCATGAAGAGCTGTTGGTCGCAAGCAAACACATTGCTTTGGAAGTCGCGACGATTCGCAAAGAGGGATCCAACGTCGTAACCCAGGTGGCCATGCAGAAGGCTGACCTCGATCAAGCCAGAGAGGTTCTACATAAAACACTGGGAGATCCTAGTGCCATTCTAGGTTCTCTAGGTCAGTCCCCCATATCTGCTAAGTACATACCACCAAATGCTCGCGGCGGCAGTACATCCACATGCGCTACTGCCGCATCAGTCAGAGGTAAGGAGACTACTCTGGCAGCGGGTGGGAAGAACAACGCCACGTCATCAGTCACGCAAGGGACCAGGACTTTGAAAATCAATGAAGGGGCCTTTGTTGATCATAGCCCGTTTCCCTAATATGACAGTGACGGAGTTGAATACGTGCACCATGATCCACCTCCAGCAAGCCATTATGGTATCGACGAGGTTGAAAGTCCAGCGAAGGTTACCGTAACCACAAAGGGTCAGCCAGCAGTGGGTTTTGCGTCGCAGACGTCAACCCGACATAAAATGACCTACGGAGGTGGCATGTCTTTGGTTAATCAAGCTTCACAGGCACCACCGTTGATCTGGTCAGTTGAAGATACAGTGGTTCACCCGCCTCCTCTTGATCCAAGATATGTAAGGAGAGAGGAGGTAGAAGCAATGATCAGGGCCGCAAACTAGAGGCCTAACTTGGAGGAGGCCTACCAGGGGCCCTTCCCACCGCATATTACACAGACACCTTATCCTACGGGATATAAGAACATTACGTTCTCTACTTTCTCGGGAGAGGAAGTCGAAAATGCCGCAGCCCATTTGGTTAGGTTTCGAGTACAGTGTGGCCAGTACCAGAACGATGACAATCTGAAATGTAATATCTTCGCTACTTCTCTATCGGGGTCTGCCTTCACCTGGTTCACTAAGCTGCAACCGGGATCAGTTACGAGTTGGCCCGCGATGGAAAAGATGTTCAAGGAAACCTTCGGGACTATCGAGCCGGAAGTAGATCTGGCTTCACTCACTCAGATGGCTTAGCAGCCAACTGAATCTGCTGTCATGTACCTTCAGCGCTTTCAGATCCTGAAAGGAAAGTTGAACGTGATTCTGCAGGAGAAAGAACTTGTGAAGTTGGAAATCAAAGGCTTAGAGCCCTGCCAACGCAAAAAATAGCATGGAAGCATGTTCAATTCCATGGGGGAACTGATCACAGAAGTAGGAAGTTTCGAGCACTTGCTCAGGGAAATGGACGCTATGAAAAACGCCTCAAAAGGGACATACATCCCAGGGAAACGCCGAATAGTGGCTACGCTCAGCCATCAATCCAGTCCCTTTGATCCTTACTACAAGAGTGAGGAATCTAGTACAGCAGAGGCTGACGAGTCTGAAGAAGAAGAGATTGCTGCGCTGGAACTCACCGGAAAAAAGGCTTCAACACTAAAGCAACTGAAGCTGTGCAAAGAACCGGTGAAGCTCAAGTCGGTGGTTTTTTCCAAACCAGAGTTCGCAAGTTATACTTACGACGCGAATAAAGCGCATGAAATCTTGGATGAAATGATCGCCGCGAAGATGGTGAAAATCGACTTCGACCCATTTCCCAAACCAGAGCAGCTAAGGGGGAAGAAATACTGCAAACTCCATAATATGTGGAATCATAATACAGCCGATTGTGTTAAGCTAAAGGATCATATCCAAATCTGGTTAAATAATGGTAGTTTGCAAGTAGAGGTGCCAACAACAGCAGCAGCGTTGGTGGACCTAGATCCCTTCCCAAATACCGGCATCAACATGGTGGACGTGGCATGGGGTGAAAAAGATCAGCAGAATCAAAGTCCAGACTATGCGGTTAAGGATTTGATAAGGGCTGGAGACAAAGCCGTGAAGCGGGAATCCAAGACTCGTTTACCCATTGTCCTATGCTCGCGGTGCAAGGAAGAATGTGACACTCAAGCCCTGCATCAGGAAACATCCCAGACTGTCCAGTTTGGATCTCTGCCGCCAATACGGTTAGTATCATCCTCTAGAAACTTCCAACCATGCAGCCCAAGAGTACACAGTGGTTTAGAAACTCCTTCTCCAAGGGACTCAAACTTATTCAAAAAGTTGAAGACTGCGAGGGAAGAAGGGCAAGCAGATAAGCGGCAAGGGGTTTTTACCAGACCTTACATTCCGCCAGTGTCGACATCCTCCATCAAAGAAGGGAGATGGTATACCCAAAAGAATGGCAAGGCGGTGGAGATGAGCTCTTCAAAGAAGAGAAAACTCCAACGAAGGTTTGGAGAAGCAAAGCGAACTTTGGAAGCACTAGATCAAGGACTAATCAAACCATCACAATTACTGAAACCTCCAGAAGAGTATCAAAGACAATTGGAGGTACTGGCCTCCGAGAGATTCGTTTCCCCGCAAGTTCAGAAACCACAGCCCAAAGTATTACGCCAAGGGCAAAAGCCATGTGCCCCCAAGATCAGCGCTCAGGAGAAATCCCTAGTTCCAGCGAGGCAAGAACCGCCGCCAGCTCGTAAAGTCAATGTTTGGCGGAGAATATCTCGCGAAGGAAGAAATAGCGAGCCTTCCATCCTCGACAAGCTAGAGGGCAAAGACAATCGGTCCGTGATTGTGCAGAAAGTTCAAAACTTGGTGGTCACTCTCCCAGAGGAAGTGCCAGGGACGAAACAAATTTCGGAGTCACTGAACCAGATTCCTATAGTACAGGAGCACGAACAAGCCAAAGCGGTGGTCCCCGCAGAGGAATCCTTGGTTGCTTTCATGGTTAAACAGTTTAACGCTGATATCCCAGCAGATGAACCCAAGCTCAATCTTGATGATGACATGGACGAAACAGAAATGGTGGATATCTCTTGCAATATGGTTTATGTGATCCCTGCTAAGTATGCCTTACCAGTCGCTGCGCAGGAATGCATAGAAGCTGACGCAATTGGAGAACAGCAGTTGCAGATCACTTCAGCCGCAACAACGCCGGTGAAAGAAGCAGTGTCCCTTGAGACTGAAGATGCTAACAGCAAGAGTTTCTTCATGAGCTTCACAAGACCCACACCCGCCATGGTGCAACACATGCGACCTTTGTATATCACAGCAGAAATTAATGGGACTAAGGTCAGCAAGATAATGGTTGATACCGGCGCGGCTGTGAATGTCATTACTACAAGGACCATGCAGGTTTCGGGAATCAAGAAGGAGAAGATCCAGTCTACCTCTCTCACATTGAAGAACTTCGCGGGCACAGTAACTAAGACGTTAGGTTTACTGTTCCTAAAAATCAAGGTGGGTCCCTCAGAAAGCGTTTATGCGTTTTTTGTTACGGATTGTTACGCGGCCTACAGTGCCATCCTGGGAAGAGATTGGATTCACCGAAGCTATTGTGTTCCATCAACACTCCACCAAGAGCTGATTATGTGGAATAGGGTGACAAATAAGGCTGAGATAATTAAAGCAGACCCCCGCCCTTTTTCTGTTTTCGCGAATTACGTAGATGCGAAGTACTACTTGGAGCCAATTACTCCATTGCAAGTCGGTAGCATCGACAATAAGGGCCACCCCACAGGGGTGACGGCTTCTGAGTTGGCACAGTGGGGACTCACGCTTGCAAAAGAAGACCTAGCGAGGCCCGGCCATGCTGTGCCCCGCACAATGGGTAATTAATGGATTACGACCTTCCAGAGGAAGGGATAGAGGCCTTCCATTCCTTGTACGAGAGGCTATCCTCATACTTGGTGGAAAAAGAGGCCTATGATCGAGTTGCGACCTTAGAAATTGTTTATGAAGAGTTCATGGACCAAGAAAAGGAGGAAGAAGATTTTCAGCTTGCTCCAGCGGCATTGGATGACACACCACCGAAGGTTAGGGACCCTACTGAAAAGGTCAATCTGGGAACAATTGATGAGCCTATAGAAGTGGCTATCAGCACTTACTTAGAGCCTAGCGAGAAACAGAGGCTCATCGACTTATTGCTAGAATTCAAGGACTGCTTCGCGGAAAAATACGAGGACATGCCAGGCCTATCACCAGACTTGGTATGCCACCAACTACCAACGCTACCTGATAAGAAGCCTTTGAAGCAAGAGCCGGGAAGAATGAACTCAGAGACCCAAGTACTGGTCAAAGAGGAAGTTGAAAAGATGCACAAGTCGGGCATTATCAGGGTAGCCAAGTACAATCAGTGGCTGTCCAATATTGTGCCTGTTCGCAAGAAGAATGGCAAGATGAGGGTCTGCGTGGATTACAGAGACCTTAATTTAGCTACACCTAAAGACGTCTACCCCATGCCGGTGGCGAACATGTTGGTAGATACAGTTGCAGGGCACGAACTGTTGTCTTTCATGGATGGCACAGCGGGATATCACCAGATACCGGTTGCGGAGGAAGATAGACACAAGACCGCATTCCGCTGCCCTGGGTTCACGGGAGTTTTTGAATATGTGGTCATGCCTTTTGGACTGAAGAATGCCGGAGCAACATATCAGAGAGCCATGAACCTAATCTTCCAAGACATACTTGGGAAGATCTTAGAGGTTTACATTGATGACGTCGTCGTGAAGTCTAAGAAGAGTGGAGATCACTTCACGGATCTCAGAAAATTTTTCGAGCGCATGCGACTACACAAGCTCAAAATGCGTCTTTGGAGTTCAGGCAGGCGATTTCCTGGGATTCATTGTCCATCAAAGGGGCATTGAGGTCCCTGAGGATAAGGCAAACGCGGTCATCAACGCATCTTCCCCGCGAACGAAGAAAGAATTACAGCGACTATTGGGTAAAATCAACTTTTTGCGACGTTTCATTTCTAACTCTGCGGGCAAAATCCAGCCCTTTTCCCCACTGCTGAAGTTGCAAGGACAGAACGAGTTTGTGTGGGAACCTAAACATCAAGAGGCTTTTGACAAAATCAAGGCCTATCTGGCGAGCCCGCCAGTGCTTGTTCCTCCCAGAGCTGGATTTCCATTAAAGTTGTATGTTTCAGCAGTTGAGGCTTCCATTGGCAGCCTCCTCGCTCAGGATGATGAAGAGGGTGTCGAACATGCCATCTTTTACCTCAGTAGGACACTCACAGATTGCGAAACAAGGTACACTCCAATGGAAAAGCTGTGTCTTACATTATACTTCTCAGCATGCAAGTTGCGGCATTACATGTTGTCCTTTACTACTTGCATCATTGCTCAAACCGATCTAGTCAAGTATATGTTATCGCGACCTATCTTGAGAGGCCGTATTGGCAAGTAGGTGCTCGCCTTATCAGAATTCTCATTACAGTATGTCCCACAGAAAGCAGTAAAAGGGCAAGCCATTGCGGACTTTCTGGCACATCACCCTATGCTAGATCTCCCTGCGGTTAGAGATTTAGAGGTTGCTGTCACAAATTTAGATCGACCAGAGTACGCCACACTGTATCAAGCCACAGTCTCACTCCAGCCCTGGGTTTTATATTTTGACGGGTCAAGAACGGATACGCTAGCAGGAGCAGGAATTGCACTGGAGAATCCGGCTGGAGATCACTTTTCATACTCATTCCAGTTGGAGTTTCAATGTACCAACAACCAAGCAGAATATGAGTCCTTTATCATAGGCCTAGAAGTACTGCTGGAAATGGGAATTAGAGATGTACAAATACTTGGCGATTCTCTCTTGGTTATCAATCAGTTGTGCAATGAGTTCAGATGCAATAGCTTCACATTGGTCCCTTATTGGAACAGGACATTAGAACTGTTGGACCAATTTGATAACGTACATCTTGAGCACATTCCTCGCGAGAGAAATTTTGCCGCTAACGAGTTGGCCCAGCTGGCAACAGGGGTAACATTGAGATATGGCGTGCGGGAGAGAATCCTTAAAGTCGAGCGTCGCACCCTTCCTTCTTGGATGGCGAGAAGAGATCCTCCAGACGATACGTCAGTCGCAACCCTGGAATCCATTGACGTGGATTGGCGCATCCCTTTGATCAATTATCTCAAGTATCCTGATCAGACCACAGATAGAAGGATTCGCTATCTTGCCCTCAACTACTTCCTCAGAGGTGATGAACTTCGCAGACGAGGAGAAGATGGCATGGATTTCAGATGTGTTTATGGCCACGAAGCCAAACAACTCATGCGCCAAGTTCATTCTGGAATTTGTGGAGCTCACCAAGCAGGTCCAAAGATGCGATGGTTGCTCAGACGACATGGATATTTTTGGCCCAGTATCTTGAAGGATTGTATCGCATTCGCTAAAGGTTGTTTGGACTGCCAAGCTCATGGGCCGGTCCAGCATGTTCCTAATATTCCAATGCAGCCCATTATATAGCCTTGGCCTGCAAGAGGATGGGCGTTGGATTTAATTGGGATGATTCACCCACATTCATCACTTCAACATAAGTTCATCATCGTTGCGACTGATTTCTTTACAAAGTGGGTTGAAGCAGAACCTTTGAAGGAAGCATCTGGTGGCACGTTGCGACAATTCCTATTCAGAAACATCATCTGCAGATTTGGGATCCCAGAAGTTTTTGTTTAGCTTTCATGGGTGGTGAAGTTGATAAACTGGCAAGAGAATGGGGAATACAGTTCATCCATTCCAGTCCGTATTATGCTCAGTCTAACGGTCAAGCGGAGGCCAGCAATAAGATCATTATCAATTTGCTGAAGAAAATGTTGGAAGCTAATCCACGATAGTGGCATGAGACACTTTATGAAACTCTTTGGGCCTACCGCACCTCTAAGAGGAATCCCACCGCGACAACACCTTATGCTTTGATGTTTTGATGCCATGCAGTCCTGCCATTGGAAGTCAACGTCCAGTCATTACGAGTTCAAGAGCAACATCATCTCATTGGAGAAGACTACGTTCAGGCTATGTGTGGAACATGAAGACCTTAGCGAAAAGCGCTTGGAGGCTTTAGATAATTTGGTCATGGAAAAGCAACGAGTCGCTCGTGCCTATGACAAGCGGGGGCGGGGAAGGAGTTACAGCGAAGGAGAGTTGGTTTGGAAAGCAGTTCTCCCCCTTGGCGAAAAATTAGATGGTCGCGGCAAATGGACTCCAAGATGGGAAGGCCCGTACATCATCTATAAAATCTTAGCG